>PVLA01005770.1:0-138568 GCA_004027455.1 Hydrochoerus hydrochaeris | reverse complement strand
GCCTAATCCCTAACGCCTTATGGCAAATGGACATTACTCATTTCAATGAGTTTGGTAACTTAAAATATATACATGTAATTGTTGATACATACAGTGGCTTCATCTTTGCAACCCTCCAAACTGGAGAAGCTACCAAACATATTATAGCTCACATGCTGTCAGCCTTCTCGGTTCTGGGATGCCCTCAACAGCTCAAAACTGATAATGGCCCTGGCTATACAAGTGCTTCCTTCGCTCAATTTTGCAAGTGCCTTAATATTCTTCATACTACAGGTATACCTTACAATCCTCAAGGACAGGGCATTGTTGAATGTGCACATCATTCTCTTAAGTCCACTATAGATAAAATAAAAGGGGGAACATGGTATACTACTCGAGGATCCCCCAGAAATATCCTTTCACATGTTCTATTCATTTTAAATTTTTTGACCTTAGATGCCTCAGGCTGCTCTGCGGTGTCTCGTTTCTGGCATACACAGACACAAACACAATTTGCATCTGTACTTTGGAAAGACCCAATGACCAATATATGGAATGGACCTGACCCTGTTCTTATCTGGGGACGAGGCTCAGTCTGTGTTTACTCCAAACAAGAAAAGGAGGCTAGATGGTTACCTGAACACCTCATAAAACAAATAGATAGACCTTCATCAAAAACATAATGTGACGCCCAGGAATAATATTCTTTCCTGAGGCACAACCCCCTGTGTTCTCTTACAGATGATACAACCTCCCAAAGCCTATGGGCCATCGTCGGACTCCTGACACAACTACACCTAACAGATGACAATCCCCATCAACCCTGGCAGTGGACCATCACTCGCTGAGATAATCAAAAGGTGGTTCGGAAAGAAACCACCTCAGAAAAACCTCCCTCTCTTCCATGTAGGGAGGCCTTTTTCCTTACATTGCCCCCTTATTAGGCCCACTAGCCGCTTTACTGTTATTCCTAACTGTTGGCCCCTGCATTTTTCAAAGGATCATGACACTCCTTAAAAATAGGCTCGACGCATTCATGGCCAAGCCCATTCAGGTACATTATCATCAATTGGAGATGGCAGATCAAGAAACTTGGAGGGAAACAACCCCTACAAATGGCCCATGTAATTATGTGTGAGCCAACTGCCCTGAGACACTGGACAGGCAGCCAGAGACGGGCAACTGGGACACATATGTTACGCCACCGGCCGCCTAAGACAGGCACAGGACCAATTGCTGTCCTGCAGGCCCATGACGGGTAAGGCCTGGTTGGGTTCATATGAAGAGTCCTTGACCCAAGACAGGTGCTGTCCTCACAGGGCCTGCCATAATCTATAAAGTGATAAGGGAGGAGATGTAGGGAGCAGCATGATAGCTCCATGGCTGCCGCTCCATCTCTCCCTCCTGTGGGCGTCCAGTGTGTCGGCCTACATTTCCCAGGATCCTCTCGCCCCACCCAGGAAATGACAGCGACCCATCCGTAACTTCCCGCCCCAGCTTCTTTATAAGCCAGGAACATTGTTCAATAAACAAGGTTTGATTGAGAAACTTCAACTTGCCTCCGTCTCTCTCTCTTCACCCTGCCCCCGCCCCGTTTTCCTTCCTCTAGGGGAAAACTCATGCATTGGTCCGCAGGCTGGATCATGATAGGTTCTGCTAGCCTGGGGTTTAGCTACATTTTCCCAATGTGGTACTGGACCCAGAGACCAACTTGTCTCTTCAAGAGTAACTTCTATCTTCTCCTTCTCATTCCAGAGATAAACCTCCTGCTCCCTTATTGTGCATGCGCTGAGCCCTCTCCAATCCCAAGACTCCACAAACACCAAAGCCTCCAAATCCAGCCCCTAGTAAATCTGTCTCCTGTCTTACACAGGCAGATGTTCCTTCAAATCAGCAGTTAATATGTCATTTTGCCCACCTCCCAAACTCTTTCCCAGCCAAACTGATAAAAGTAGTCCCACTTCTTTGATCTTTGAGAGCCTCTGTATCCCCTGCCCCATGAAGCTCTCCCATGCCCATCCTTTGTCTCCTTATCTCTCATTTCTCTGCACTGCTTCAGATTGAGTGCCAAAAATACTCAAGCAGGAACCCTAATTCTAGCTGCTGTCTTGCACATGGGCCAGACATTAACACAGCATCACTGTGGGAATTTGTAGATATATATTAGATGAAATCTAGTTTCTCTGAAGACACACCACACAACTCAAATCTAGGAATCATTTAGAAAAACAGGCAATAACAAATGTTCCCATGTCCTAAAAACACAAATGGATTTTTTACTTGATGAACGAAGAAGAAACACAAACTCGCCTGATCTGGATTACAAAAATTTTTAAATTTTTATCATTCCATTCCATTCCATTCCATTCCATTCCATTCCATTCCATTCCATTCCATTCCATTCCATATGACAGGCTTGGGGAAGAAGGAAATCATGAGACACCAGGCCACCATACCACACCTTAGAAAGTCTCCAGGAAGAGGGAGGTTAGAATCTCTGAATTCACAGAGATTCCTAGATTTTGGAGGTATGGGGAGGCTGTCCTGAAAAATACAGCAGCGCCACGCCGCCTCTAATGGGGAACTTCCCATTATACCATCCCAGGAGTTCCTCTAGGGACACTCCTGGCCCTAAAGTCCCATTCCCCACCCAAATCTGTGCCATCTTCCTGGAAACTTTCATCCTAGGGTTCAATATCTGAGTCCCCTCTGGGGAACTTGGTGTGAGGAGCAGGTGACCGAGCACCAATCCTGACCTCACAGCAGCACCCACCGTCTCAGAGGCGCAACCTGCATCCGCCAGGGGCACAATCACTCAGCTCATGCACTGTCGCACTAGGCACACGGTTCCCCTTTAGGCTCCTGTCTCACGCACAGGCCTGAGGCTCCGGTCACAACGTGCCATCTCCGTGCCTCCAGGTCCCTCACTTGGGAGAAACCTACTCCAAAAAGCCCTGCTCTGCCTGGCCCAGCGCAGCTCCTTTACCAGACACAATTTATTCCTCCAAGTGCTTGAACTGACAATAAGGGACCAGAAGGGGCGCGAGGGCCCACCGCTGTGGATTCTGGGAAATGTAGTCCGTAGCCAAAAGTTGGCTGGTTTGGGCTCTGACAGCGCGAGCATAGGAGCCAAAGATTGCAGCCTCTGCTAAACCTGGGAGGACTCATGGTGCAGCTATAAATACAACCCTGAGGCAGAGAATGTGCGGGCCTAGGTGCAAGCTCCATAAAGTGGAATTGTGCAGGTTTCTTCCCTACATAGTTCCAGCTCTGGGTACACAGGAGAGACTGTTGTTGATTTTTTTTTTTTTGTATTGGTGATGGAACCCAGGGCCTGTGTGCTCAGTTAAATCCCTAACCCTGTTTTTTAGAATTTTGAGACAGGTCTAGCTAAATTGCCCAGGCTGGGCTTGACCTTGGTATCCTCCTGCTTCAGTCTCCTGGAGTGCTAGAATTGTAGCTATGTACCACTATGATTAGTTTCACTATGTGTATGTTAAAAACAAGTGTGTGCCCTTGCTCCTGGCCTTGTGTCACTGTGAGGGTTACAGCATTAATTGTGCTGCTGGCTTCAGTTGGATTGTATTAAAAGGGAAGCTAAAATTTTAAATAAAGCTTGCCAAGAAAGCCTGCCAAGACCAGGTGGGCATGTCCGTGTCTGGATAAGCCTGATAACAGAACATTCCTTCTCTTGTGTACCCCCATGCTTGTTTAAACTCCCTGGACAACTCATGATGTCACCCAGCCCTCCAGCCATAAGACACTAAGTCTGCTTTTGTACCTCAGCTTGCCTTTCCTATGAAAACCCAGAAACCTGGCGGGGCTCTGACCCCCAGTCAGGCCCCCTGGTATAATAAACTGTCTCCTAAACCTCCTTGGTGCTGTTTGTTCTCGTGTTCGTTCTGTTTTGCTGTAAAGGTATCTTGGCGTGTGTGTAATTGGATGTGAGACCATGCAGTGAAGGAAGTAAGAAACATGTCCAAGAGGCCCGGCATGGTGGTGCAGGCCTGTAATCCCCACACTTGGGAGACTGAGGCAGGAAGATCCCTGCAAATTCAAGGCCAGCCTGAACTGCATAGTGAGATTCTGTCTCAAAAAGATAAAAGGAAAAAAAAAAAAAAAAGAAGAGAGAGAAAGGTGTCCAACACAATGTACAGATTAGCCTATCAGAGAACTACTTACATATGTCCTCTGAGAAATTCAGTTCAAAATCTTAAGGTGGCTCATAGCTGTGACTTAGGCTCAGGCCTTCACAAGGCAAAGAGGACTTTCATGAAGAGTATGACTTGGTGTAGGGTCCAGATCTCAATGGGAGGCATGGACCACAGTATGATAGGCAAGGAGGGTGTCCAAAAAAGGACTGCGCCCCTCAGGATTTCAGAGTCCAAGCAGGTGAAGAGGACATCTGCTGCCCAGCCTTAGGTGTTGACATTCGTATGAGCATATAGTAATCAGAGTTGAAACCCTGATAGGGTAAGAAGGGCATATACAAGGGATTACAGGGAAATTGATCCAGTAAATTAACATTTTAAGGATCCAGGCTTCAGTACAGGGAATTACAACATGGAAAAAAACCCCCAGAATAAACCTTGTGATATTAAATTAGATGTAATATATGAGTTCACAATTATCCATAGGGGTATATAAAAATAAATATAAGAGGTTCTGGGCCACTGAGGACCCCAGGCTCAGGCCCTTTTGCCACCTTTGTTTTTTCTCTAGCAGGACTCTGCGTTCTAAGACTGGTCTTGCCTGATGTGCCCTTGCCTCAGCAAGCAGTGTGGTTCTGAGTGACTCCACCGGGGGTTTGTATCTTATCCTGTAATAAAGTATCTTATCCTGTATCTTATCCTGAAATCCCGAGGACAAAATGTCCAAATAGTGTTGAGGGATAATTTGTGAGAGTGACAAAGGAAATAATGCAATCAACAGGGTTGACTGACCATCTGGCCGGAAGTTGTATTTCCTCCTCTTCCTCCCTCCAAAGCTGACGTGGAAGGCAATGCTTGAATCTCTGTGATAGCTGCAATGTGATCTGGGCCATTGTGACATTTGTGGAACTTTGTGGTGACATTGGTGCTTTGGTATGCTGATTAAGAGGGCCACTCTTAACTAGATAGCAGTACGCATAGTATCATCTCATCTGAGATATGCGTACTGACCCTGGAAAGTTAGGACCCAAAGGAAATATTACTGAAGGATACCTGACATCTGCCAGGGTCCTGCACCTCTAGAATGGTATTAAACAAGGCCACAGCTAAGTGTCCCATTTCACCTGAAAGAAATGGTGCAAAGCCCTGTGAAACATCATGTGAATGGGTAGGAAAAAAAAAAAAAGAGGTCCTCCTCTGGGACCTCCACATCTTGTTAAAAATTTCTTTAGTAACTTCAAGTTGGACAACTGACTCGAGGCCAATGTAAAAATGAATTGAGTTTGAACATTAGAGAGCATTCTATCCTGATCATCTTTCAGATCTCTTTGTTTTTTGAGACCCTAGTTAAATGTCAACTCTCTCAAAGAAGAAGTAGGCCCTTTGTGCCACTAAAATATACATAAAACCAGGCATGGTGGCATGCACCTGTGGTTGTAGGTATTCAGGAGGCTGAGGCTGGAGGAACACTTGGGCCCAGGAGTTCAAGACCAGCCTGGGTAGTATAGGGAGTGTGTACGCGTGTGTGTGCGTGCGTGCATGCACACATACACACACACAATTAGATACAACTTTGTAAATTTACTTAATTCATCTCTCTCTGCAAGGTCTTTGACAATAGGGAGAGACTTGAGCACCAGTCTCTCCCAGCACACCAGGGAACAGGTACTGAGTGTGTAACTTAATACCAGCAAAATAAGCACAACTACACCAAAACCCTGCTATGGGCAGTCACAAGGTTCAGGAGAAGCCTCCAGTGTCGGTTTTCCCTCTATCTTATCTAGAGCTACTTATGCTGTGCATGTGATTTCATGACACTTCATTGTCCCTGGAACTTAGAGGTTATGCCGTTTGACTTGTGAGGACCCTGACAGATACCACTGGGAGGATGGAAATGAGAACCTGGCAATCCGCACTCCAAAAAGGGTCTTCGGTTCAGGTTGTGGCGAGGCCTGTCCCAACACTCATCTGTACACAGCCCTCACCTGCAGGACCTGATACCTCTGATGGCCCCCCCTACCCCAAAGGTGAAACCTAGTTACTTCCCCCCATACTTCTTTCCAGCTCAGGTTCCTGTTTGCTCAGGTCTGCTTAGATGGTGAGCAAGCATGCACTTGTTTCCAAAACTATGCTGCTGCTGTCTCTCTCCCCTTCGGTCCCTGTGGTTTACTCTTACTCTTATAGCTTACTGCTCTCATTTAGTGAGGGTTGGGGAAGCTGTATGACCTTCCAGATTATCTATGCAGGGACCACTCTTTTCCTTTCAAAGACCTACGATTCTCCAACTGTTTTCCCTTATACCCTCTTCCTCTCTTACTTCTGAATATACACTGACATACAGAATATTTTTTTTCAAGCATCACTGAATATCTACTATGTGGAGGTGACAGAGTTTGAACTGTGATAGGGCCACATTCCCTGACCAAGCCAAGATTCCACTTTAGAAAGCAATGAGAAAGGCTAACGGGATGTAAGTTTTGCCAAGCAGGACACAGACAGGAGACAGAGGCCCAGTGGAAGGATTCCTTCCTCATCTGGGAGGTCTGGGAAGCTGTCCAGGGAAGATGTGCAAGGCTATTAAGAGAGACTAGAACTGGTCTGGTAAGGACAGACAGTCTGAGCAGTCTAAGCAACAGTGCGTGTGAAGGCCCAGAAAGGAACACGTGTCTCCAGGGCCCTGCTAAGCCAGGAGTCCTCGGCAGGGTTTGGATGAGGAGCCCAGAGACGGAATTGGAGCAGAGTGAGGACAAGGTCACACGGGGTCCTAAAAGCCACATTAAACTGTGGCCAAACAGACTAGGTGATCAGCAATCACAGCATATAGTACAGCCAGCCTCACGGCACATGTGCTTACCAAGGCAGAAGGCTCATGGACACACTGAAGGGAAGGCCTCAGGTATCAAGGAACCACAGGAAAGGATTTTGCTAGAAGTCACATGTGATCCAGAAACAGCTGTATTTGCTTGGGAAATGTTTTTAGCCAAAAGTTACTATTCTTTAGATGAAGAGCAACACACCCAATGGAGACACAATGTGCCCAAGACAACAGAGAACACCTGGGTGGACAGACCTTGGTGGGCACTGGGGGTCAGTGAAGATCTTGGGAAAACTTTGTCAGGTGACTAAACCTGTCTTTGCTCCAAGATGGCCATGCAGAGAGAGCCAGGCATTTAATACACACACACACACAGACACACAGACACACACACACACACACACACACACACACACACCCCTCTGGGGAGCTCTGAGGGGCTGTTGGTCCCTGATTCTCCTGCATGTGACCTAAATGGTCCTTTTTCAGGGCACGGGAGTGAGGGCTTTATTTTTTGGTCAAAGGCTTCCGAGATTTATCTTCCACCTCTCTCCAATTCTAAACTCATTTAGCTCAAATTCGTTGCTTCTCTCTTAAGCTGCAAACCAGGCCATATACTTCTCCCACTTAACTGTCAGGTCAGGAAGAACTGTCAGGTCAGGAAGAACCCAGTGGCTCCCATGCAGGTCCCAGTTCTCCAAGGGAATTAAACATCCAGGAAGAAATTAAATGGATTCAATCTTGTCCATTTATTGAGTAAACCAATCCTGTGTAAAGTGAAAAGAGAACTAGGTTTGGGACAGGTACCTGGGGAGGTAAGAGAGACCTCGGTCCCTGTGGGGAGTGGGGTGTGTATGGCGGGGGTCACTTGTAAAACTCGTGCTCCTGCTCATCCTTCTTGATGACAGTCTTGTACGCTTTCTCAAAGTCCTTGGCCAGGACGATGTAGCGGTTCTCGCGGACAGCCAGCATTCCACTCTGTCGAGGGATCAGAATTAAGATCTACTTCAACAATGGTGAAGGAGGAGAGACATGGGCCCGAGACCTCAGGGAGGCAATGAGGGAAACAGCAGGCTGCAGCTGAGTGGTCTCAGAGAAGGAGAAGGTCTTCACACACCTTTGTTCACATCAGAAAGAAACCATGGCTCACCTCTTGACAGATGGAGTTGATGTCAGCTCCCGAAATCTTATCCGGTCGGGCCACATCTGCAGCAGAGTTAAGGACACTATTCCCGATGGGGTGAATGCCTGGAGTCAGATGTCATCCTGGGGCCATCATTGTCACTATCTCTCCTCTCTGGACTTTGTTCTCCCCACACAACCTGGCTTTTGGTGGGGGCACAGGAGGAGGGGGACAGTAATGCCTATTCTTTGCCATGGCCCCTCCCCTTGTCGTCAGAGTAGGATACAGTCTTCCAAGTCAACCTCCTCAGAGAGGTTCATTTTGCTGGTGATAGTGGAGAAAATCAGTCTCTTCTGGCGGCGGTCAGGGAGAGGAAACTCGATTTTGCGGTCTAGGCGTCCCGGTCGCAGCAGGGCTGGATCCAGCGTATCTGCTCTGTTCGTGGCCATGATCACCTGGCACCGGGAGCAGCCAGTTCAGACCTCCATGCTCCCCACACTCTCCTCTCTGTCACGATCCCCGCCCCTCAGGAGCCAGCCCCCACTTCCCCGATTTCTGTACCACTCTGCTAGCCCCTCCTGAGCCCCAAACCTTGACATTGACGTTCTGATCAAATCCATCCATTTGATTCAGCAGCTCCAGAAGGATTCTCTGAACCTCCCTGTCGGCTGAGAGTGTGTGACATGGTCAGCTTGTGGCACACAGCACGCCAAGGCTGTCCAAGCTGCAGACCCTGTCAGGGCATCACTCACCTCCTGTCTGGGCATCGAATCTCTTGGTGGCGATGGCATCTATCTCATCTATGAAGATGATAGCGGGTGCATTCTCCTTGGCCAGGCGGAATACATCTCGGACCATTCGGGGGCCCTCGCCCAGGTACTTCTGCACAAACTCGGAGCCCACAACTCGGATAAATGCAGCTGATGTCAGGAAAACAAGGGTCAGGTGGAGATGGCATCCTGTCAGTCCTGCTGCCTTAACTGAAACTGGGAATTCCTAAAGACATCCTTTTGCTGGTCACCCATTCTTTGCAGCAGGGCCATTCTCTTGTGCCCTGGGTGGGTCCCAGATCTATTCCAGAACCAGCTATCTGTGTACACACCACAGCCAACTCAGCAGCCCAAACCATGAATCCCACGTATACGTATGTGTATCTGGCCTAATACTTAGAAACTAGGATATAAAATACTAAAGAAAAATAAAACCCAAACATCCAAGTTTCTGGAATGCATGCAAGACCAGGAAGGAAAGATAATCTGTCCATTCAGCAAGGTGAGGTGAACCATTTTTCGATGTCCTTGAAAAAGTCAGGGATCCCAGGGCTGTCCTTTGCTGTAACTGGCAACGAGCCGTGGGGCTGACACAGCTTTGTCCCAGGCTCTCCTTTGGGACTTGTTTCTCAGCCGTGGGTGAGGTGCTATGGCATGTGGAGAACACCTCCAGGCCTTGCCCTCCACCACAGAGCAGAGACTTGCAAGCGACACACACAGGTGGGCTGACCAGGAGCTGGCCCAGGCTGCAGCTTGACTCAAAATGCCCTTATTTCCTGGTGCCTGCATCACCTGGGACCTCCTTCAGTATCTTCACCTCAGGGTTTCTGACTGCTGTGCCCTAAATGCACCCGACCGCCTTAGCTCTTCTGCAGGTGTGCAACTCCCATCTCTGGAGCCTCTCCTGACCCCAGCCTGTTTGTCGGCCTCTCTACTCAACCACCTCTGCCTTCCCTGTCCCCCCAGTCTTTCAGCGCCCTCTGGTCTCTGCTACTCCGCTCACCTTGCCTGGAATATGCACTTTCTTTAGCCACTAACTCAGTAACTGCCAACTGCCCCCCTAACAAGATGAGTCCCTGCTCAGTGAGGACCTGAAGCTTCCTTCACAGGTGACTCACCCCTAAATAACCCCCCCCAAACCCATTAGCTTCTCAATCTCAGCTCTAACTTAGTCAAGCCTGTTTTGTCTGGACTGGACTTGGGGACAGAACAAGGCCACCAGTAGGTCACTGGTGAGATCTGAAGGAGACTAAGTGGGGCGTAGTGGTGCAGGCTTGTAATCCCTACACTACGAGAGGCTGAGGCAGGAGGATCATAGTACAAACCTAGCTGAGGCAACTGAGTGAGACCCTTTTTCAAAATAAAAAGTGAAAAAAGGGCTTCCCTGGGTTCTATCTCCAAATTACTGCATCAATGTTAATTTCCGGGTCTCACGATGGACCTGTGGTTATGTGAGCCTGTAACATTAGGGAATCTGGATAAAGGGTACAAGGGAACTCTGAAATCAACATCTCTAAAATCGTTCTCAGAAATTATTTAAATAAAAAGTTAAAAAATTAAATTAGGAAGAAAAAAAACGTGATGGGCTGATTTTCTGGATCCTAAAAACAACATAAAGCTTAATGGCTTCATTTTAGCTCTTACATGGCCAGTCATCCCCTTGCCAAGACCCTCAAAACATCCCTCGCACCACCTTTCAACATATCTCTCCTCCCGGGAGGATGTAAATTCCAGGAATGAAGGCACTTGCTTACTGCCATATTCTCAGTAACTAGAACCCTTAGCACACAGCAGACACTCAGTAAATATCCAGTTTGGTCCAAGTAACAAAGTACATACATGCAACTTCCTGAAAGGGCTGAATACTCCAGGTGTCTGGCATTTCCCACTTTTATTTTATTTACCACTATTACTATGATCTATTTTAATTTCATTTTTAAAAATTTCTGACTTATAACCCATTGAAATGATTGAATCATTTGAGACTATTTACATTCAGGCCCTTCATGATCTCTTAGCCTCACCTCTTGTACCCCGCAAAACAGCCCCTGCCTCACCCAGCCATTCAATAAATGTTTCTGAGTCCCCAGCACTCCTGGCCCTGAGCTGGGCACCAGGAAGAGAAAAGATAAAAGCCCCAGGTTCCTGCCTTCCTGGCATGTGTAGTCTGTCTACTCAGGATTCTCTAAATAAGTTCCTCCACCTTCCGGCCTTACTGTTTCTCCCCCTGGATGCCCTCTCCTCATCCATGTGCCCTGCAAAGCCCCGCATTCCTCACTTCCCCTGGGAGTGTGTACCTTCCTGAGTGGACTACATGTGATGGATCAACACATCTTCCTGGACAATCTGCTGCCTTTCTTGCTTCCCTGGAGATGGCCTTTCTAGGACTTTCCCCAGCTACCTCTCCCTTCAGCTTCAGGTCACCAGCATGAATCCATAGCAGGCCATAACCAACTACAGGAAAATCACTGCACTGTTCCATTAACAACCACTCGGTGAAAGATGAAATTATTTTGGAAATGGATGCATGAGGTTACCAAAGTCACCTGCCCGGGACTACAGAACCAGTGAGAGGCATACCTGGGCTGTGACCCCAGAAAGTCACTGCACAGGAGAGGGGGCAGGAAGCTCACCTGTTGTGTGATGCGCCACTGCCTTTGCCAACATGGTCTTCCCGCAGCCAGGTGGGCCGTACATGAGGACGCCTCGGGGAGGATCAATGCCAATCTGAGGCCCAGAGGCACAGAAAAAATGGTGAGCCAGAGAGTCCCGCCACCAACCCAGACCTGGTGGGGCCCTTCCCTCTCCTCTTCCCTGGGCCACCTCACCTGCTTATAGAGCTCGAAGTGTGTAAGCGGGAGCTCCACAGCCTCCCGTACCTCCTGCTTCTGGATGTCCATACCCCCAATGTCTGCGTACATCACGTCTGGCTTCTGGTCTGGTGGGAGAGCAAAGCTGGGCTCCCAGCCTGGCCTGCCAGGTCCCCCTCAGGTTGTGCAGGCCCCCAGCTCCCCTCTCACCTGATGTGAGCATCATGATGCTGCTGTCGGCCTCAGGGGGCAGCACATCTACCAGGGCATTGCTGTGCTTGTGCAGGGCCACAGAGGCATTGGGCTTGAGCAGTTCTCGATCAATGGTGCTTAGAATGCGCACGTAATAGTTGGAGCCTTAGGGAAGGGGACAGAAAGGGACAGGGGAAAATGAGAAGAGCCAAAGCCTTGAAACTGCCCCTTATCTCACAGTGGCACCCTCTAGGTCACCACACCTTGCTCGGACCAGATGGGCCCCTCGCACGGCCTCTGTTACCTCCTCCAGTCTGTACTCCACACTCACACCAACTTCCTCACCTGACTGCATCCCCATTTGTCCTGGAGCTCCAGCCCTGAATGTCAAACATGCCTCTCTCTTGAAGGCCTCTGCATCCCTCACTTGCTGTGTCTCACTGTGATGTTGGTGTCCTCCCCAAACCGTGCTGCTCCTCCTGGATCTGTCTCAAGGAGACCCTCTGACCTCAGTTCCCACTAGACCTCATCCTGTGTCCTTCTCCCACTCTCACCAAAGCCCATGGGTCACTACAGCCCTCCACACAGCCTCCCAAATTTCTTTCCAACCTGTCCTCTCCTCCTCCCTCTGACCTGACTCAACCCCATCCTCTTTCTAGGTCTCTGCACGACTCCTGGCCATCCAGCCTCCAGTCTCACATCCCCAAAGCACCTCCTACATTCACGCTTATCATGCACAGCAGCCTTTCTCCTGACTGTCAGGCCCAGCTATCTAGCAGCCTGTGAAACAGTTCCCTGTGATGCTCTGGGTTGTACTCACTGTCTCCCTCTGCACCTACACCTCCAACCATGCTGCACTTCCAGTGATAG
The DNA here is from genome assembly GCA_004027455.1 of Hydrochoerus hydrochaeris. Classification (NCBI taxonomy): domain Eukaryota; kingdom Metazoa; phylum Chordata; class Mammalia; order Rodentia; family Hydrochaeridae; genus Hydrochoerus; species Hydrochoerus hydrochaeris. The sequence goes on along the minus strand of PVLA01005770.1, from coordinate 125,858 downwards.
CTCAATGCCTGCCCCAGTCTCACCAGTCAAATACACACCTCAACCTGGATATTGGTTACTTCTCTCCTTCATGTACTCCTAACTCATTAATCCAACTCCAGGTAGCTACACACCTCTGCCTAGAACCTTTACACAAATATGCCTTAGTCCAGAAGTGTAGAGGCCAGGGGCAGGAAAAGACAGATTAAAAACAACGACCATCATTAAGGGCAAGGTCTGCACCTAGGTTAATAATAGCTATCAGCCTCTGAATCCTTCTATAGTCTAAGCCCTAGTAGTTCAAACTGCAGGTGCCAAACCAGAAGTGGTCATGAAATCAATTTAAAAAGACACCATCAGAATTTTATTTAAACCAAAGCAAATTTGAACAGAATAAGAAACATCAGAGTATATCACACATGTAGGACTACACGTACACACAAACACACATATGCAGCAATAAGAGGAAAAGAGACACAAGGGGTTAAGAAAAATTTACCCCTTACTTTTGGATCAGTCACAATACTCCAAAGAGCCAGGCATGGTGGCAAACACCTATAATCCCAATACACTGGGATGATGAGGCAGGAGGATACCAAGTTTGAGCTCAGCCTGGGAAACTTAACAAGATCCCATTTCAAAATAAAAAATGGATTGAAGAAATAGCTCAGTGTGAAAGCTCTGGATTCAATACTCAGTGCACCAAAAAGAAAAAAAAACACACACTCACACACACCAAGCTATGCGCTTTCCAGCTTCCTGGTCTTTGCCCATGTTAACAAGACCTTATTTCAAAACAAAAAACCAGAAGGTTGGGATGTAGCTTGGTGCAGAGGTTATGGGTTTAATCCCCAGTACCAGAAAAATAAAACGAAGCAAGCTCTGAGGAACACCACTTTATAAATTTGCCTCATTTGCTATTTAGCACATGGCAGGCCCAGTTCTAACACACGGTAGGAGTCAGTGGGGGGGGGGTCCCGATGAAGGAATGAAGTGCCCCTACCCACCCAGGCACTCACCTGTGGTAGAGCCCACAATGGCTGTGTTCTGATCCACAGCCTCCAGAAACTGCCCAATGACCAGTGGGATGCTCTGAATTCGCTTCACCTCCTCCTGGGCATGCAGAAATTCCTTCTTCAGGTTCTTCTGTTCATCTTTGATGTACTCCTCTTGTACCTCTAGGAACTCCAGCTCTTGCTGTAGCTTCTGTGAGCACAGAATGAGGGAAGGGACGGCTCCAGGCTCTGCCGAGCCAGGTTGGAAGGTATGAAGCACGGGGCCCTGTGGGGTCTGGGTTGGGGCTGAATGTACCTTGTAGCGGCTGTACAGGTCCTCCAGATCCTCAGGCTCTGGCCCCAGGAAGGACAGGCCAGTCTGGGGCCGGGACACAGACAATGCTGGGATCTCATCCTAGACCAACGATGAAAATTCAAGTTGGAAAAGCATCCCCCGATGGAAGCATTTAGGGCCCCTTCCCCACATCACCACAGTCACTCAGCCTCTTCAGGTTCTCAACCTTCTAAACAGTTTTCTAATATCACCCAGCCCCCTAAATAAGCCCTTTGTGTCAACTTATCCCCAGAACAGATTTTCTGCTATCAAATGCTATTCATAACATAACCCCAGCAACACTCAACCACCAACTAGGATTCAAGGTTACATCAACTCCTTACCAGAACTCAACATCCCCAGACCCCCTCCCTGGGTTCCTAAGGTCACGTGGTTCACCTATAGCCAGGCTAAGGTCCCTATACCTTCGGGGTCCTAGCATTCACAACCCAGTTTACCCCAAACGATCTCTCACGTCAGACTCCCAACTCATAATGGGCCCAATATCACTCAGCCAAGTCACACATAACGCTTACTGTAGCTAACCCCGGGCCCAAGTCAACCGCTGAAGACCGCCACTTAGCCCCCGGTTCATACAGCTGCCTCTCGCACACCACTCACTATCGTACCCAATCCCAACGGGCCAATGATGTCTCTAAGCACTCGCAGCCTGATATCCAAATCGACCAGTTTCCGGCAGCTTATAACGCCACTCACTTTCCCAGCTTCGCCTTTCGAATCTCAACGCTGTTTTAACACTACTCGATCACCCAAACAGGCCTCTACCGAGGTTTCCCAAATCACCACGGGCCGGGAATCTTGAAGTCACTCGGATCCCCACCCGGACCTGGCTTCACCCTTTTCCCAAGCCCAGCTCGGACTAAAAAGCCCAATCCCCCACCTCACCTGAGACTTCTCCACTAGGATGCCTATCTCCTCCATAGTGACCAAGCCGGTCTTAGGGTGGCTCGGTTTGATGCAGTCACCACTTCCGATGACGTCACGGGAAGTCCGTGGTCCAACAGCATCCTGGGAAATGTAGTTTAAAATATCGCGGAGAGTGGATTGGATGGGTACTAACAGGATAATTGGAAGGGAAGACTTTGAAACTGGGTGCGCTCAATTCCCCGAGAGCGCGCCAGCTGGCTCGGAGACTTGCGTTTGCGCGACAGCATTTGCGCGTCCCTTCTGCGCGCGGGCTTTCTCTCCAGTAGTTGGCGGGGCCGCGTTGATACCGCAAGGGAGGAAATTGTGTGATCTATCTTGGAGACCGGTACCCAAGGGCTCTTCGCTTTTTCTTTTTCTTTTTTGTTTCCGTTTCCTTTTCCTTTCTTGATACTGGGGTTTGAGCCCAAGGCCTTCGCACAGAGCTACATCTCCAGCCCTTATAAAAATTACTTATTTTGAAATAGGATCTCCTTAAGTAACGTCGTTGATTTGGCTGGGTTTGAATTTATAATCCTCCTGCCTTGGCCTCACAGAGGGCTGAAAATTACAGGCCCGGTCCACTGCCGCGACCCAATGCGGCTCCTGAGGTTCTTGGGGTTAAGGACAGGTGAGAGAATGAGAAAAATAAAGAAGAGACAAAGCTGTGGTCAGGTGGAGCCCTTATCTTCCTGATAGGAGCAAAGGAACTGCTCAACCACTGTAACACCTTTATTTATATACTGGGAAAGATGATGTCAGTTTCAGCCCCTCTGCTTAGCAACCCATTGCCTGGATTATCTAGGGGCTTGGTGTTTTCCTGGGCTGTAGCAACTTCTTCACGTGGCTGACCTGGGAGCTCTTTGTTTTCTGATAGGGTCACGTCTGGGTCATGCCCTAGGTCAATTTCCAGCTTCAACGGCTCCCAACAATCCACCATGCCCGACCTGAAAGATTTTCTAAAGGAGAGAAAATGGAAGACAGACTGTACCATTTAGTGGCAGAGCTGGACAGGTCTTGCGCTGGGTTCCACAAAAGAATTTTTAAGGGGATTTTCACGTGGGAGGCTCCTTCCAGGACTGTGCCCCTGAAAGGTGACACTTTGTAACTGGGCTCTACCCTGGGAGTGAGGATCCTGGAGCCCATAGTACATCAAGGAGCGAATTAAGTAGAATCGCAGCCGAAGAAAATGAAGCAGCAGGTTTCCAAGAGATGGGTCATGCACGAAACCCTCAGACCTTTGCCAGGTCTTAGACTTTACAGGCATCATGTCATCAAATCTTTTTTTTTTTTCCTTTTAAAAAGGGCTGGGGATGGAACTCAGAAACTTGGGTACGCTAGACATGCTGTGCCACTGAGCTACACACTCAGCCCAAGTCTCAGCACTGAAGTACTCTTTTATGGAGAAGAAAATAACCATGAAGCCACGTGGCACAATCACAGCAAGCCAAAGTGGCAAGCAGGATTGGAACCCAGATCTGTCTCCAAAATCTCTGCTTCTAGATTTTTTTTTGTTTGTTTCATTTTTTTCTGGAACTGGGGATTGAACTCACAACCTTACGCTTACCAGGCAAATGCTTGAGCCACTGAGCTGAATTGCAGGCCCTCTCTCTCTCTCTCTTTTTTTTTTTTTTTGGTACTGGGAGTTGAACTCAGGACCTTGTACTTGCCAGACAGGTGCTTATGCCACTATGCTATATCCCTGGCCCTGTGCTTCTGATATCAGGAATAGACTTATACTCTTTACACCAAGGGTATGAAGTAAATTTTATTGAATGACAAAAATCATTACTATACAACTTAAATAATTTACACAAATTAAACACGTTCATGTGTAAGTATCTAGATCAAGCGACCAAGCATTAGCAGCCCTCCAAAAGCCCCACATGCTCTTTTTTTTCCATTTAAGGGTATCATTTGTTAACAGCAGATACTATTATTAAGGGTATCATTTGCTAACAGCAGATACTATTTTTGTGTTTTTGACTCATACCCTAGATCTGTACAGTGTGTACTGTGTGTTTGACTTTTCAAAAAATCCTTAACATGTTCATAGATGGATGTGGTGTTGCACATCTGTGGTCCCAGCACTTTGGCAGGCTGACCGCAAATTTAGCAACTGAGCAAAATGGTATTAAGATAATAATAATAAAGAGGATGCGGAACATACCTCAGTGTGAAGTCTTTGGATTCAGTTCCTAGTACTACAAATAAAACACCCATGAGAAAAGAAACCAACTTTATGTTTGTGAGATTCATTCACATGGCATGTAGAAACACTTCTTTCACTCATGGCTGTTTTCCAGTGTGTGATGATGTGTATCTCAGATTGGTATTCCCCTGCTGGGCCTATCTTAGTGTTAAGAATATTCTTTGGGTAAATATACAAATTTCTTTTAGGAATAGATGAGTGAAATTGTTGGTCACAGGGAAGATACAGGTTTAGCTTTAGTAGACTTTGTCAAACTCTATTGTCTTTCAAACCAGCCAGTTGTGTACACACTTGAGATAGTCTATTTTTGAAAAGTTTTTTTTCCTATCTAATGAGTGTGCTGTGTGATATCACACAGGACACCATTTGTTCATCTACTTTTTGGTCAGGTAAGTTTTAAGAATCATGTTCCCTGAATCTTCATAACAATCCTCAAAGGTAGGTTTGCTTTCTTCATTTTACAAATGGGGAAACTGAGGCTCAACATGGCAGAGGTGGGAGAAGGGAGGCTCGTTCATTAAGTCAGAAAGGATTAGGGGCTCATGTTCATTGCCAAATGGGAGGGGAACCCAGAGACTATTAATAATAATTAGATCTGTGCCCAGCCTTGTTTAGGGTTCTAGTATTTTATTTATACACACACAGCTCGAGAAAGCAAAGGCAATAAAACGTTCCCTTTTTTCCTCTGAAGGGCCAACTCAGTTATGTCTTGAGATCTGGAACCCAAAAGATTTCCCAGATTTCTACTTGAGGCTTAGAATCTATCACTTAAAATGCAATCTGCCCTCCCGTCTTCCCAGTTTCCAGGTTTTAGACTCAAATGCATCTGAAAGCTTTGTCTTTATTTCTGCCAAGTCCAGTCAAGTCACAACCAAGTTTCCTCTGACCCTTCTGGCAATAACGAATTAATTCATCCTTTTGAAATTTTTATAGATAATAACCATAAATAACAATTTTCTTCTTTGATTTCCTTCTTTAGTGTTTTGTTCCTTTCAGATTCTGCACATATTTTGATATATGTAAACTATTTCATTTTCCCAAGCTACTGTAAATAACACTTTTGTAAAAATAGATGTAATGATAAGGTCTGGCACATACAGAACCATCACTAGGCTCAAGATAATCAACATATCTATGACTTCAAATGTGCCTTTATGTGCCCTAATATCCTTTCCCATCTCTCCTTGCCTTTCTGTCCTAGGAACTTAATTTAAAAAATACATTCAGGGCTGGGGATGTAGCTCAGTGGTAGAGTGCTTGTCTAAGCTTGCACGAGGCCCTGTGTTCAATCCCAGGCACCACACACATGAAAAAGAAATACCTTTAAATAGAATCTATGTCATGTATTTTTTTTCACTCAACTTAATTATTTGAAGATGTGGGCATTGTATTCTGTATCAGCAGTTCATTCCTTTTTATTGCTTACTAGTATTCCATTGTATTGATTGACAGTCTTTAGCTATATTACAAGTAAAGTTGGTATTCATTTGTTTGAGTTTTCGTGGATGCTTGATAAACTGAAAATGGTTATGTAAATTTCAGCATGCAGGACAAGTGGGTTCATAATCCCATTTCTCTTTGGTTTCTTCAAGAACTGTAAGTAGTAAAAATTGACAATACTTTAGGAGATGGAGGCAGGAGGCCAGCCTGAACAGCCTAGTGACATAGTGAGCCCTTGCCTTAAAAAATAAAAAACAAAAATAACTAGGGATGTAACTCAGAGTTGAAGACACTGGGTTCAATTTCCAGCACTGAAAAAAAGAGAGAAAACTCAAGTAAATAAGATTAGATATGAAAAAGGAAACATTACAACTGACTGACACCACAAAATTACTGAAGATCCATAGAGATTATTATGAACAATTATACTTCAACAAATTTGATAACCTAGAAGAAATGGGCAAATTCCTAGATATCCATCCAAATTGAAAAAGGAGTCTAATTGTTATTGTTTGAAGTTGACATGATCTTATACATGAAAAACTCCAAAGATTCCACCAAAATACTATTATAACTAATAAATTAATTCATCAAAGTTGCAGGATGTAAAGCCGACATACAAAAATCACTAGCATTGCCATATACCAAAAACAAATTACTTGAAATAGAAATCAAGAAACCAATCCCATTTGCAGTAGTTACCAAAAAAAGGCAGTAATAAATTTAACCAAAGGGATAAAAGAAATACTACAAAAAGCATTAAACATTGATAAAAAAGTTGAAAAGGATACATAAAAATGGACACATCCTATACTCATGTAAAAAAAAACCCTAAATGTTTACCAACTGATGAATGGGTAAAGAAAATGTGGTACATATACACAATGGAATACTATCCAGCTACCCCACAAATGAAATCCTGTCATTTGCAACAATTGGAAATTTTCACATCAAGTGAAATAATCCAGCTACAGAAAGACAAGTACCACGTGATAGAGCACTTGCTAGGTAATGATCAAACCAAAACAAAATGAAAAGAATTGAAATTATTTAGGGAATAGTCTCTGACTATAATGGAACAAGCCAGAAATCATCCTAACACGTGGACATTAAACAACTTCTAAACAGTCAATGGGTCGATGAGAAAATCTCACAAAAGCATGGAAGTAAGTGAAAAAGAAAACATACCAAAGCATGACGAATCAGCAGTATTACAAGGGAAATTTAGAGGGGTAAATGTTTACAGTAGAAAAGAAGATTGGTCCTAACTTCTGGGAAAATAGCAAAAATAATAAATGTCGGAGAAATAGCCTCTCCAAGATTTGGGGTCCAGAAGCTGGAATATAGCAATGAGGAACAGAAGGAGGGGGGCGGGTACCCAGCAAGGATCTGAAGTGAAAATTGAAGTCCATGGGAGAGTGAAGAAAGTGACCTCAGTGCAGAAGAAGGAGGTGGCAAGTGGCGCTTTCTCCCTGAGCCCTGACTCAGTGTGCGCGAGGGAGAGCTAAAACTCGCAGACGCACAGTGACTACTGGCAACCCCAGAGGTCTCCATGGAGAAACATACCAGTGGAGTGGGGTGGTGGACATGGTGGCCTGTCGTGGCCAGTGAGTTATTTGGGTTCAGATGTCCCCCTGAAGAAGATGATTGTCTGGTACCATTTTGGAGAGAAAATGAGTTCAGAACTCAGAGCCACTGCAGATGGGCTCCACCTAGCAACTCTCAGTCTCAGGGTAAAGTGGAACTGAGTTCAAGTCTGCAGGAGGACAAGGGACTGAGTTAAAGCCAGGAGGGAGCTGAGTTCAAGTTGGCAGGAGGCACACAGGGTGTTGGAGGTTGAACAAATCAGGTTTCAGCCTCATGGCCAGAAATAAGCCTAAACTTCAGTGGAACTACAGGTGCAGGCTTCCTGGGATTATCTACAACTGGATAGCTGGGGTTCATTAACACAAATTATGGCTTTTTTCAATCTGTCTACCAGCAATGGAAGAGACACACCCTAAAGTGGACTTTTTTCCTTCTTTTTCTTTTTTCATGATTTTTTTCGTTTCTTGATTGTTCTTGTTTTTATGTTAGTCATTCTAGCTTTATTGTTGTTGTTGTACTGTTCTGTTCTTGTTTTTATTTCTTCCTTCTCTCTTTCCCTCCTGTCTTCTTTACTAGTGTCCCAAAATTCTCATAATGATCCTTTGTCCTTCAGCCTTGCTTCTAATCTCTCCCTCTTCTTCTATTTCCCTATTTCCCCAACCCCTTTTAAATTTTTTCCCCTGAGGGTAAAGTCACTATATTAAGAATATATTTACTATATACAATTTTTAGTTTGTTTTGGATTTTTTATATAACCATAAACATAATTCATATGGTTAAATGTGGCAAATTAATAGTAAACACATTTGTCATTTTTTAGACTATGTTTGATGCTATTATTATTGCTGACTGTACTACTTTTTTATTTTTTAAAAAAATTTTAAAATTAAATTTTCACCATTGTGTTTTGTTAACTTGAAATTGTAGTTATAAAGCAAAAGTTGGTTGTCTAGGGAACAATTATTGTATATTCAATTCAACAGAAATAAAGAATATTTGTCTTAAAATGCAAGATTTTGAGCCTTTACCATGCAATTAAATTGTAAAAAATTTTAATTTCAAAAGTGAAAATCACTTGTGCTGTTTGAGCTTTAAGGGTTGGAATGTTTAAGTGCAACATCAGCTCCTTAAAGAAAAAGCAAAGATCTATGATATGTCTCCCTTGCAAGAGGCAGTTCAGCGTTAACAGTTCACAGAAGTTGCATGTCAGCCTTCTGTGGAGTGCAGGCCGTGTGTCTGGCCCGGCAGTCTCTCCTGCCCTCACAGGCAGCTCTCAAGTGCCCTAGTCAGGGCTCCTTCTGGACAGCGTCACCTTCCCATGTCGTGGAAGTACAGGGTCACACATACACACAGCATGGTGATTCAAAATAAGATATAGTAAATTAGACTTCTAAATTTCGGTTCTAAGTCTCCTTGTCGATACCAGTAGATGAGTATGCAGGCTGTGGCACTGCTCAGAGAGATGCAGACAGCAAAGAATACATTCAGTGGTTTGGGAGTGAGGTGAGGGAAAACAAAAGCACTGATCAACGTTGCTAGAATCAATAAGCATGTGAAGCTGCCAACCACCAAATTGATGATTCTGTCCTGCGCTGACATCTCCCTGAACAATGGCCTGTGGTCCGGCGTGCTTGTGCCATAGGTCCGCACTGAGAAGCCCTCTGTGCTGGGCCATGCTCTGCGTCCTGCCAGTGGCCCAGCCAGCGTTACGGCGGGTGCCCCGTCCTCCACTGTATGCTGTGCGGCCAGGCCCTGAAGATACTACTTTAGTGGAGGTGATATAATTGTTCTAATCAGTTGTTCTTCCTGGCCAAGATTGAGGATTGTGTAAGAGTTATAAACAGTACTATGAGCCTGTGCCAGAAAACCAGGGGCTACACCAAATAAGCAGCAACTTCTCATCCCCAATAAACTGAAGAGTTAGGATCTTGCAAGAGACTTAAAACCCATAGGCCAGCTACACTTAGATGTCTCTGAGAAGTAGTCATTTCCTAAGGGTTCTAAATACTAGCGATTTATAACCCAGGAATTAAACTTAAAAAAATTAAAAAAAAATGAGAAGACCTTTAAGCAGGGTTCAACCTCAGACTTCCAGCTCACCAAAGGTAAACTCAAGGGGCAATGAGGTGGAACAACTCAAAAGCCACCCACTTGGGCACTCTGAAGTGGTAATGGCAATAGGAACAAAGCAGATGAATGAGGCTCTAGAAAAAAAATCAAATCAGAAATAATATAGTTAGACCATAATGAAAAACATGGTGGGTGACTCTAGAACAGATACAGATTTTAAAAAATAGAGGAGTCTGGAAAAATGATGGAAACTACAAATGCCTAACATAGGAAAGAAATGGAATCTATGAGACAGATTCAAACAGCTATCTTTGGAGTTTAAAAATTCCACTGAAAACATATAGAGCAGAATGAACCAGTGTGAGACAGAATTTTAGGTATGCAAGACAAGATTTCAGTTAGCAATTATGAAAATAAAGTTTTCCTAAAATAATGAGGGAGCATGAGAAATCAATCCACTAGCTGCTGGATGATGCAAAGAAGAATAACATGAGAGTCATTGGAGTCAATGAAAAAAGCAAGAGAGTACAAATGACATAGAAAACCTGTTCACAGAATTCATGGCAGAAAAGTTCCCTGGCAGGGAAAAAGATTTTAACTTACAAATTAGTGAGGCATATAGAACTCCAATTAGCCATGAACAAAATACCCCCCCCCCAAAAAAAAACCAAAACCAAAACCCAAAAACTACACTATATATATAACAGTCCAGGTTCCAAAAATTCAACACAAAAACAGAATGTTGAAAACTGTTAGAGAAAAGGAACAAATCAGCTATAGAGGAAAACCCATCAGAAGCACACTGACTTCTCAACACAAACTCTCAAATCAAGGAGAGTTTGGAGTAATTCAAGCCCTAAAAGAAAACAACTTCCAACCCAAAATTCTTTGCCCTGCAAAACTATCTTTCAAAATTAATAGAGAAATAAGATGCTTTCATGCCAAAGAGCACTGAGGAAATTCATGAACACCAAACCAACACTCCAAAATGTTCTGAAGGACTTTCTAGAAAAAGATAACAAGGATTACAACTCCATGAACCTCAACAGAATGAATCTACCAGGTAAGGGAAACAATTAAACAGGGAACAATAAAAGGGACCCAACAACAGGAAAATAACATGACAAGAATAAATCAATACATATCAGTTACAAGCATTGATGTTAATGGTCTCAATTCACCAATCAAAAGAAACAGACTGGCAGAATTAATCAAAAAGCAAGATCCAACAATATGTTATATACAAGAAACACATTTACTTTAAAAAAACTCATGGACTGAACGTCAAAGAAAATAATTTTCCATGCAACAGGAACCCAGAAAAAAGCAGCAGTCCCTATTGTATTTGCAGACAAAGTGGAGTCCAAGCAAAGACTGACTAAGAGAGACAAGGTAACTATGTCTTTGTAAATAGAACAATCTAAGAGGAAAAGATAACAATCTTAAATATATATGCAACAAATACCAGTGCACCCAACTAGATAAGACAATTATTAATGGACATGAAAAATCAAATAAGCACTAACACAATTGAAATGGGAGATCTCAATACTCCACTGTCACAAATAGCTAGATCAACTTGACAAAAATAATGTACAATGAAATATTAGAAATAAATTAGAAATAAACCAAACTTTTGTACAAATGGGCTAGAGTGTCCCATCCCACAACATCAGACTACACATTCTTGTGCAAATGGGTCATTCTCCAAAACAGACTACATATTGGTGCATAGAGGAACATGATTAAGTATATGCAGAGTAACTGAAATTATCCCGTGCATATAATCAGATCATAGTGCAATGAAATTGGAAATCACTGGCTGAAGAAAACACATGAACTTTGTAAGCACGTGTAAATTAAATAACAGCCTCCTGAACAACCAATGGGTCACACATGAAATAAAAGAAGAAATTAGATAGTTTCTATAATTAAACAATAATGCCATACAACATACCAGAACTTATAGGACACAACAAAGGTAGTCCTACGAGGAAAATTTATACTGGTGAATTCCCATATCAGGAAAATAGAGTAAGCTCAAATAACCAATTTAACTTCTAGAAAAAGAAGAGCAAGTCAACCCCAAAGCTCATATGAGGTATGAAATTACAAAGATCAGAGTAGAAATGAATGCAATGGAGACTAAGAAAACTATACAAAGAATCAATGAATCAAAGAGCAGATTCTTTGAAAGATTAAATAAAACTGACAAACTCAGAACCAATCTTATTTAAGAAAAAGGAAGGCAAATAATAAAATCCAAACAATTATGAATGAAAAAAACAAATCCTGCATAAATCTAGAAAGTCATGAACAAGTACTTTAAGAACCTGTATTCTAATAAGATGGAAAACACAGAAGAAATGGACAGATTCCTAGCCATATATGAATTGCGACAGCTGAATCAAGAAGATATAAAAAATTATAAGTAAGTCAGTATCAGTCAATGCAATTGAAGATGTAATTAGAAACCTACCAACAAAGAAAAGCCCAGACCCTGATGAATTCATTGCTGAGTTCTACAATAAATTTTGAGAAGACCGAATGCTGCTACTTCTCAAACTCTTTAATGAAATGGAAAAGGAAGAAAAACCTCCAATTTCTGTCCTGGAAGCAAGCATTACCAAAACCAGAGGATCTAACCAAAAACCAGAACTACACGCCAATATCCCTAATGAACATAGATGCAAAAATCCTCACTAAGATTCACCGTCCCTACTGACAATGCCAATGTTGGCAGCGATGAAGAGCAACAGGAACTCTCATCACTGATGGGAAGGCAAATGGTACAACCATTCTAGAAGACAGCCAGGCAAACTCCTACAATCACACCCTGCTTTATTTACCTAACAAGCTGAAAACTCACATCTACACGAGTGTCTGTAAACCAAGGCTTACAGCAGCTTTATTCCTAATTACCAACACCTGGAAATGTAAGAAAAAGAAACTGAAAGTGACCCAGACAAAGTCATTAACTCTGAGTGGAAAATTACTAGTGGTTAAAACTGCTCCAAGCAAACAGGGCCTTGTGGGAGGGATAAGTTAGTAAGAAGCCCTTTGTTGAGAAATGTAGGTGCGAGTGGAGAAGAAAGAAGTCATAGAATGTCTTATGTTCATGATAAGATAACTAAGACAAGGGAAAACAGTAATGAGGTTGCATAAATCTCTAAACAGTAGCATGTGCTTCTCAGACAATCCCAAAGTAAACAGCAGAAAATATACAAAAAAATTCAAACTCAGTTGGGACAGGAACTGGAGAAATACCTTCTGAGGATATAATAAAACTTAGGGGACATTCAGCACAACTGCTCCCTCCCCCAATACACAGCCAGTGTGGAACTGCCAGAAGATACCTGTGTGCTAGGGTTAAAATGCTTGCTGAAACTGTCAAGGGTGTACCTGTCTATTAGATACCCAGTCTTGCTTTCAACAAAGCCTTGCTTTCATTGCAAAAAAAAAAAAAAAAGTATAACCATCTAGAAGATTCACCAGGACCAGGATATAGCTCAGCAACACAGTGCCTGCCTGGCAAGAGTAAGGTTCTGAGTTTGATTCCTGGTACAAAGAAGAAGGAGGAGGAGGAGGAGGAGGAGAAGAAGAAGAAGAAGAAGAAGAAAAAGAAGATTCATCAGACATGGTAGCACAGGCCTGTAATCCCAGCACTCAAGAGGCTGAGGTAAGAGGATCACCATGAGTTCAAGGCCACCCTGGGTAAAATAGTGAGTTCAAGTCCAGCCCAAATTATATAGTGAGATCCTGTCTCAAGAAAAGAAGAAGAAGGAGGAGGAGGAGGAGGAGGAGGAGGAGAAGGAGAAGAAGAAGAAGAATATTATAATACCATGACCAAGTAGGATTTCATCCCAGGAATCCAAGGATTGTTCAACATATGCAAATCAATAAAGGTATTTCACCGTATCAACAACCAAGAAAAAAAATCATATTATCTTGATAGATACAGAAAAAGTGTTTGCAAAGTATAACAATCATTCATGATTAAGCCCTATAGAAAACTGGAGTAGATGATCTTTACCTCAATCTGATAAAATTTATCTATGATAAACCAACAGCCAACATCATATTAAGTGGACAAAGATTGAAACTTTTCACTCCAAAATCAGGAACAAGGCAAGGATGTCCACTATCACTACTTCTCTTTGATATTGTTCTGGAAAATTTAGCCAGATCAATTAGGCAAGAGAGTGAAAAGGAAGAAGGATAAGAAGGAAGAAATTAAATTATGATTATTTGCAGATGACATGGTACTCTACATGAACTCCACAAAAGACTTCTAGATTTAATAAGCAAATTCCATAGTATAGCTGGCCACAAAATCAACACTCAAAAATCAATAGCCTTCCTGTACACAAATAACAAACTAACTGAGAGAGAAATTAGGGAAACAATGCCTTTCACAATAGCATCCAAAAATACAAAATACCTAGGAATCAATCTAACAAAAAAAGGTAAAAGACCTCTACAAAACTCTGAAAAAGAAGGTCGAAGTGATAACAGAAAATGGAAAAATAGCCCTTGTTTTTGGGTAGGAAGAATCATTCTTCCAAACTGTTATACAGATTTAATGCAATTCTGATAAAAATTCCAGTAACACATCTCAGAGAATTAGAGACAATTCTAAAATTCGCTTGGAACCAGAGACCTACTATAGCAAAGGCAATTCTGGGCAACAAAGGTAACGCAGGGGGTAACACAATCCCTGACTATAAACTGAATTACAAAGTTGCTGTGATAAAAATAGCATAGTACTGGGAAAAAACACAAAACAACAACAACAACAACCACCACCACCACCAAACACAGACCTAAGGATCAATGGAATAGATTAGAAGATGCAGAAATTACTCTAGATGTACTCAACCACCTTATCTTTGACAAAGGTGCCAAGCACCTTCACTGGAAGAAAGCCTCTTTAATAAATAGTGCTGAAGAAACTGGCTTTCCACAAGTGACAGATTAAAATTATACTCACATCTATCATCATGCACTAAACAAAAGTCAAAATGGATCAAAGATCTAAATATTAGAACAGAAACACTAAATCTTCTAGAAGATAGAATAAGTAGAACTCTTGAATACGTAAGTGTAGGCAAAGACTTTATAAACAAAACCCTGATCACAGGAACTATCACAAAGAATCAACAACTGGGATCTCATTTTATTAAAAATCTTTTGCACAGCAAAAGAAAGCTCCAACAGAGTGAAGAGACAACTCAGAGTGTGGGAAAAAATTTAGCCAATTGTTCTTCAAAGAACTAATGTCTAGAATTTACAAAGAACTAAAAGAAACCAAACCACCCAAATTTATCTCAAAAAGTGTTTTTTTATTTTTTTGGGAGAGGGTCTAATTATGTTCAGGCTGGTCCTGAACTCAGTATGTAGCTCAGACTGGCCTTTAATTCCTGGCAATTCTACTGCCTCAGTCCCTTGAGTGCTGGGTTTACAGGTGTGTGCCAGCAGATCCCCCAAATTTAAAGACACAAATTCAAAAGTGGATATCTGCAATGAATGCACACTCCTCAGATGAAGAAGTAAAAATGGCAAATAAATATGTGAAAAAATGTTCAACATTACTGGGCAGTCAAGAGTTGCAAGTTTTCAAAAATGCTGAGATTCCACCTCACTCCAGAAGGAATGGCTATTATCAAGAAATCAACCAATAACAAACCTGGTAGAGTTGGGGAAAAGGAACCTTCCTCCACTGTTGGCAGGAATGTAAACTGGTGCAACCACTGTGGAAATCAGTGTCAGATTTCTCAAAAATCTAAAGCTAGAGGTTCCATTTGACTCAGGTATTCCCCTTCTTGGTATCTTCCTGAAACAATTAAAAGCATCATACCACAGTGATATATGTGCAACTGTGTTTATAGCAGCACAGTTTGTAATAGCTAAATCTTGGAAGCAGCTCAAATGCCCATCAACAAATGAGTGGATAAGGAAGTTGTGGAGTGTTTTTTATACAATGGGGTACTATTCAGCCATAAAGAAAGATAACTTGGGACATTTCTAGGTAAATGGATGCACCTTGAGACCATACTCTTAAGTGAAATAAATCAGACACATATGTGTAAGTACTGCATTGTTTTTCTTGTGTAAGAAACCAAAAGTGTAAATAAGTACGAAACTGTATAATAGATATTGTGGAACAGGAAGAAAATGTTCAAATGGAAAAGAGAAGTAGGGAGAGGGGAAGAGAAAAGAAAGGAAGGGAAAAGGAATTACACATACGATGGTCCCATTGACAGAAAGAAGCCGATCACCAAACAATACAGACATATGGTTTCATTTACACAGAATTCAAAAACCAGCAAAATAATCTGGGATTAGAGGCCAAAAAATAGCTACCTATGGGAAGTGGAGCATGAATAGTGACTGGGACAGGGTGTGAAAAAGGCTCCCGGAAAGCTAGAATATTCTCCTCGAAGACTTGATGTGGGTGAAGATTTTAGGGAGTGTTCATTATGATATGATTTAACTAGCTGTATATATATTTATGGTTTGTGTATTCACTAATATGTATTTTGTTTCAATAAAGTATTTTAAAATAGTTGCATGAATCATATCCAAATGCTTAATTGAAAGGAGGCAACAGTAATGGAAAAGGGATTTTAAAAAAGATAATTATGTACATAGGTGGGTAGAGACAGGCAGCTAGATAAGAGGATGAAATGGGGCTGTGCTACCTAAGGCTGTAGGATTTTGTGTTCCTAAGTACAGGAAGACATTTAAATTTGAATTTCACTAAATCAAAAGTTCAGTTTTTCCATCATGTTGCTCATTTTTCAAATGCTCAATAGCTACATGAGCTCAATAGTACAATTGCCTACCACACCAGACAGTGCAACATTTAGAAACTGTTCTATGGCATAACATAGAACATGGATGAGATTGACAGGGAAATAAAAGGTGATTAGAAGCTGGGCGTGGTGTACACACGTGTAATTCCAGCATTGTGGGAGGCCAGGGTAGGAAGATTCCAAGTTCAAGCCCAGCCTGGGCCATTGAGGGACTTGGTGAGTCACTATCTCATAAAAGGAAAAAAGGGCTGGGAGTATAGCTCTGTTGGAAGCTTATGAATTTCTCTAGGACTGAGGTGATGGTGGTGGAGAATCAAGAAATTAGAGAAAGAAAACCTGAGGACCATCAGCATTAAAGGCATAATAGCAGGAAACAGGCCAAAGTAACATAAGAACCAAGATTTTAGATAATTTCAAATTGTAAGAGCATAAATATACATAAGTATGTAAAGGTTAAGAATGTAGTTTTTAATAAAACTGAACAGCAATGAAAATGAAGTGTCAAGTGTTGCCAAGAAGGAGTTAGAACCACATGGTAAATAACAAGCTATTAGAAAGCTTACCACAATTATTTCTATGAATATGGAAGTCAGATCACAGGAAGTTAGAAACCATCAGCAAATCTGAATTTCACCAGAGTCGCTAATCTGGTACAGAAAGCCCAGAGGGGGCTAGAGGGTCCTAGAGGTCTGGAACATTGTGACTAGTGCTGATCAGACCCTCCCCTTCATACTCTGGAAAAATCTGGAAGGCTCAAACACACAAACACCCTTGTTTGAGTTCAGGCAAAGCTGCCAGTGGTGAGACGAATGTGGTTTTTGTGATTATAAGGAAATGTCACAGAAGTCATTTTGCAGGTCACCAGTGGGATTCCTGAGAATATATTCTATGGGGTAGGGCACATGGGTGTGTTCTCTCTCACTCTCCCTCTCTCCCACCCTCACCCACCTTGGGTACTGGATGGAGTGAAAGAGCATGTCTTAGGGGATTTTCGAACACAGTGAGAAATGGTGAGATTTTCTGCCATCATCCTGTTTCTGTGGAGAGCAAAGATGGATGGATTTTTAAGGTGAAGGTCTCTCAAACAGGGGAGACCTCAAGGCTTAAGGAACCCGAAGGCCAGAGTCACCACTGAAAGCTCACTGTACTTCTTTACCCCCTTTCCTTTATTTCTCTGACTGCCTCAGACCGCATGAAGGGTATCTTGATTTGTGATCACTGTTTCCATCTCAGGAGTCCCTATTTCCCCTCCTCTCAATCCCTTTCCCCTTATGGACTCAGTGGTCCTTTCTCCCAAACTTCAGACCTTTCAAAGACCCATGTACCCTTCTCCCAAAACTCCCATTCCCCAAGGGTCTCCCACCCCTGCTTATTTCTTGCTATTTCCGGGTTTAATTCAGCCTTTTGTTTACTTATTTCACTCCTCATTGACTTTAGGTCTCAATTAATGCCAAGTCTTTATCTTTTGTCTGGGAACTGGCTCTGGCGGGTGTGGGGCTGGCCAGGGTCCCAGAGAAAAAGAAAGCCCCCACCCACCGTGGCCACCCTGACGTCTAGGTCTCAGTGATAAGAGAGGAGGAGCCCTGGAAGCAGCAGCTGTTGGGTTGTTGACTGAAAGGGCACCCAGGCCTTGCAGCTGCTTCTTCTGGTGGAGACTCCTCAGCAAACAATGATGCTGAGGCAGGGAGGAGCAGAGTAGACCATGGGTCAGGCAAGACCCTGGGGACAGGCCAACTGCATCCTAGAAAGCCCATGCTGACCTTCAGCTAGTTCTTCTGCTCCGTGTGCCACTGGAACCCCCATGTCTCATCTGAGGCCAATGCTAGGGTGATGTGGAAGCAGAAAAACTTATTCATCCAGTCTTTTCAAGTGGGAGAGGAGAGAGACCCATAAAAAACAAATGCACAACCAAATAATTCTCCAGAAAGTGAAGTAAAACCTATATGGCATGGTGGAACCAGGAAACAGAGGTCTGTAACCTTCTTCACATTCAGTCTAAGCCTCAGCTCCCACCATAACCCCAGTCTTGGACCACAGAGGTGTTAGGGAAGCCTAGTAAGGCTGGTTTCAATGTGCCCATTTCCCAGGTAAGGAACCTGGAGGCCCTATTGAACTGGAAGTGGAGGTATCACCTTTCACACTCAGGCCTGGGTCAGGGCCCCGAACATTGGTGACTAGAAGCAGGATGTGGGTAGTTGGGGCAAGAGGTCAGCCCATGGGGCCGGGTGGAGCCAGGACCCGGATATAGGCTCTTGGTGTTGATCCTGGCAGGGGTCAAAGGAAGGACTTTGGCCAGCAATCCAGCAAACATGACTAAACCTGCATCTCGCCTCATTCCCCATTCCCCCTCCCCCGGGCCCAGGCTGTTGGTATGCTGCTGCCCAGCTGTTTCCTTCAGGACACCACTCTTGCAGGACAGATTTTTTCTGTAGGCTGGCAGGGCATAGCCACCAGCTGTTCTCAGAAGGGAGGCTTAGATACATCGTCCACCCTTTCGAGGACTTTAGGGCTTCCTCTTCCACCTGGCCCAGGGGCAGCAGCCTGCTCCAGGAAGTTGGCATACTCTGCCCAACAGGTGACCCAGGGTGTGGTCTGAAGGACCAAGAAGCTCTGCTATATATCCCAGCCCTCAAGCTGGCTCTACAGCTCCGAGGACCTGCAGGTAAGAAGGTCTGGGGACCCCTGTGGGGGTGGAATGGCAAACCTTCTTCTCTAGTCCCTGGCTCCAGACTGCCTTATTCTGCCCTACTCTGGGACTCTCTTCTGGGCATCCAATTCCCTTGATCCTGCCCATGATTCCTCACCCCATCACCCACTGGACAGCCAATTTTCCCTGCACACATGCACACACATGCACACATACGCACACACACCCTCAATCTAGTCTTTCTTGCCCCATATGGCTGACTTAGCTCTCTGCCATCTCAGCCTCTGTGCAGCCTATGTGGCCTTCGTCCTGAGATCTGCCTCCTGTGACCCTGTTTCTCTCCCCTCAGCAGGCATGGGTTCCTTGTGGAGCTGGTGGACACTGTGGGCCGGAACAATCCTCCTGTGGGGTAAGTCAGACCAATCCCCAGTCCATTGCCTTGTTCCAATTTGAGAGACTCTCTCTGTCTGAGACAGCACCCTCTGCCTATGTCCCCTCCACAAACCCACGTCCAAGTGTCCCCCAGGTTAGGAGAGATGAGACAGAAGCCTGTAGATTTTGCAGAGAAATGTGGTGGCATACACCTATTCTCTCTCAATCTCTGTCTCTGTCTCTGTCTCTGTTTCTGTCTCTCTCCTGGATGGAGACAGGTTAAACACACACACACACACACACACACACACACACTCCTTTTCCATTGAATCCAAGTGCACAAGAACTACCACTTTCTTGCATTTCTGCAATTCAGCTAAGATTTGGACTCTGAGACTCATTCTGAGGTGATGAGAAATTTCGTGGAGATATTCCTGGAGGAGGGCTTTGTCCCCAGTTTGCCTAGGGTTATGGACTAGAGCATCAGGTAAAGTCAAAGTACCAGGGGATGGGGTGGCCCCAGATCAACATCCATCTAGGCAGCTTTAGAAATGTGTGCTTTCCCTGATCCCCTGGCTCCATAGGACAGCAGGATATTCTTTAAGATTCCTTCATTTTGCAGGAAGTCACCCATGAATCCCACACACTTCTGAAGACTTCATAGACCTGTGTGTCTGCCTATCTGCCTGCTTGTCTCTCTCCAGTTGTGGGGAGGAGAAGCCTAACCTCCCCTCTATTTCTAGGAGACCCGTTGTCCATATGCCCACCATCCCCATCTTCCCTTTATCTGCTTTGCACAAACTCCCAAGTCCTACTCAGACAGAAATCATACACTGGTAGCTATGTCCAGTCAGTTTAAACACCCTCCAGGGTGTTTAAAACAATTTTGGGTTGAATATTTCAAGAACAATTCAGATGGAAAGATGTAGCATTTTAATTTAATTTAATTCATTTGTTTTTTGTAATGGCTATTGAACTCAGGCCTTTGTACTGAGAAACGCCCTACACTCTTAAAAACCCTTAAGTTTTGAGACCCAGTGAGTGCTGGGATAACAGATGTGCCCCACCGCACTGGCTCAGAGGCAGCATTTTGGTATTTTCTAACACCAACCAGCTAAAAGAAACAACAGCCCACTTCAGGTGCTGTACGCACTGTTTGGTGTCTAAGTCACCACCCAGAGTGTTTCTCACCTTTATGTAACTCACGAGGCCCTGGCAGCTTTTGAGTTTGAGAGCCTTCCCACAGGGAGTAGGCTTTTGAAAAACAGAAGCCAGAAAGGCTTGTCCATGAATACTGCTGAATACGAAGAAAGGAAAGGGGGAAGGAGAAATGCAGTTATTTCACTGTATTTCCAGGCCCAGGGCAAGGGGTTGGTTCTCTGAGGGGAGTATTGGATAAGTGGACCCACAACTCTGTTTTCTTAAGGGCTGACCCAGGAGGCCCAAGTGGACCCCAGGAACTCTGGGGGGGAGGAATTCCTCACAGCTTTCCTGCAGAATTACCAGCCTGGGTACAACACCCCCCACCTCTACCTCTTCATCTCCAGTCTGTCAGAGAACCCTGCTTTGGTCTCCATCCTCAGCCAGGCAGATGGCACTTCGAAGACAGTGACAGTGAGGCCTGGGGAAACGGTTATGGTCCACATCAGTGCCAAGGCTGAGATGACCGGCAGCAAAACCTTCAAGAGTGCGGTGGTGGTCCACTCTGACCGCTCTATTGCTGTGCAGGCATTAAATACTAAGCCCAGCACAGCAGAACTGACAGCGCTGTGGCCTGTCCATTCTCTGGGCACTGAGTACTTTGTGCTCACTCCTGATGGCACCTCAATGGGAAACTTCAAGGAGTTTGCTGTGGTGGCTGGTGCAGCGGGGGCCTCAGTCAGTATCAACCTGAAGGGGTCAGTGACATTCAAGGGCAATTTCTACCCCGCTGGCAAAGTCCTAACTGTGACTCTGCAGCCCTATGAGGTGGCCCAGCTACAGAGCACAGCAGATCTCTCTGGGTCAAAAGTCACAGCCAGTCACCCTGTGGCTGTCTTCTCTGGCCACAGCTGTGCCCAGAAGCACACAACCTGCGACCATGTGTTGGAGCAGCTGCTACCCACGTCTGCCTGGGGAACCCAGTACGTGGTCCCCCCTCTGGCCTCCCAGTCCCGCTTTGATCTGGCCTATGTTGTAGCCAGCCAGACCACGAAGCTGATTTATAATCATGGGGGTACCACCAGATCCCATGGGCTTCAGATGGGTGACGTGGTTAAGTTTGAGGTTCGGCCAACCCAGCCACTCTACCTACGTGCAGATGTGGGGATCCAGGTACTGCTGTTTGGCACAGGTTCTATAAAGAATAAGATGACCTATGACCCTTACCTGGTCCTGATCCCAGATGTGACAGCCTATTGCTCTGCCTATGTGTTCAAGACTGTGCCAGACTCTGTGGGGGTGGCCGTGATGGTAGCCCAGACAAAGGCTGTCAATGGGCTGACCATAAATGGGCACACACTGGGGGCCAAACTTGCCTGGGCACCTGTGCCAGGCAGTGAGTTCTCATATGCTGAAGTGGACCTCGTCACTGGTGACACCATCCACATGGCTGAGGCTGCTACCAACTTCGGGCTGCTCATCTTCGGGTTGGCCCAGGCTGTGGGCTACGGGACAGCACCTGCCTGCAGCCGGAGTGAGTGAGATCTCTGACTCTGTCCACTTGGAGACCCTTTTCCTCCCTACCTGTTTCTCCGGGGCTTCCTGCCCATCAGAGCTGTCCACCTCTCACCTTCCTCCTCCCTGATATCCTTCCTTAAATCTTTCCAGCCCCTCTCCTTCAGCCAGGAACAAGTCTAACTGTTTAGCTACCAGAGTGACTGTGGGCATGACCAGTCACATGAGATGCCAGCCAGGAAGACCCCACCATGCTGGCATCAGCCCTTGTCGGTTGGTTTGTGGGGCATTGCGGGGTGGGGCTCTGGGAGACATCCAGGTGCCAAAATGGAGGGATATTTGGGGAGGTATCAGATCGATAGCTTCTTAGAAGCCAGTTTGGAAATATTTTGCTATTTTAGCAACTAAGACAGCTATACCCATTGCTACCTGCTACTCTCTACTTCTCATCTATGTAGGAAGCTTAATGCCCAAACTCAGATCTAAAAGTACAATAAATGGTGACCACCATTTGGGATATCTCTCAGCAAACCAGAGATTCTAGGGTCTTCAGTTTTGAGGTGCTTCACAGGACCTAGCCTGGGAGCTACCTCAGGCTCAGTGGTAAGGGTGATATGTGACTACTCAGATGCTACAGCCACAGTGGCTTGGTTTAAATCCTAGCTCTGCTTTGGTGACTTGGCTATGTGACTTCAGCTCTCTGGGCTTCGGTTTCTACATCTGTAGAATGGGGAATAATAAGAGCACCCCCTTCACAGGGCTGTAGTGAGTGTGGAACCAGTTACCAAGTGTATGTCACTTAAGGTGGTGAGAGGCACCATAGGGCTAAGTTACCTTCTAATACTAGGAGAGGTCAGAAGGCAAGAGTTCAAGGACTGGGGTGCTGACAAGGAAGGGCTGTTTCTTTCCAGGGGGACCCCTTTAACACAGGACCTGAGATGCTGGACTTCCCTGTCCCAGAAAAGGTACCCTCCTGGAGGGCATGGAAGCCACCAGATCAAGGGACCTTTTGGGCCTTGACTAGTAGAATGGGGTAATGGATAATTGATTAAAACAGGTAACAAGCTAACAGCTGGATTCAGTTCCAACTCTTACTTATATCCTAATTTATTGAACCTGACAGCAATTCTGCTCAGCTCCCTAGGAACTAAGAATTATCAACATCTTCATGCTATAAATGAGGAGCTTGAGGCAAACAGCATTTAAAATAACCTGTCCAGCGTCATAGAGCTAGCTGGTTGAGCCAGGCTTCCTGAGTAGGTAGCCTGTTGCACAAGTTACTTCTGTTTTGCTCAACACTATCTTCCATTTTTCAGCCCTTAAAAAAAATCCCTTAGGCTGGATGTGGTCCATTGCAGCTCCTGACCCTCTAGGAGGCTAAGGCAGGGGGATCAGAAGTTTGAACCTACCCTGGTACAACTTAGTGAGACCTTGTCTCAAAATTTAAACAAATAAACAAAGCTGGACTATAGGTCAGTGCAAAGACCCTGTGTCTCTGCTACTGAAAAAAGAAAAATTCTCTGAACTGGACATGGTCATGTATGCCTGTCACCCCAGCTACTCAGGAAGTTCAGGCCGGAGCAGTGCAAGTGTCAGAGCCCTCTGGGTAATTTAGAGAGATCCTGTCTCAAAATAAAAATATAATAATAAAGACAGAGGTCGGAGGTATAGCTCAGCAACGTAAGGGCCTGCCTGGCAAGCATGAGGTCATGAGTTTGATCCCTGGTACCCAAAAAATAAAATAAAAATAATAAAAGCAGAGATGTATCTCAGTGCTCCAAGAAGGTAAGGAAGGAAAAGAAAGGAAAAGAAAAACACAAAGTAAAATTTCAGTAGCTGGTTCTGCTCCTCCTTCACTACCTTTGGCTTTTCTGGGCAGAGCTGTGATAAACAAGGGGGATCAAAAAACCTGCGGGTTTCAGGGAGTCCTGAAGCGCTGCCTGCTTGAGACCGTGCAGATTCAGTCTCCCCGTCTACAGCGAGCAGTTCTGAGGGACTGCTCACTCTCTCTGCCGAGTGGGAGGACCCAGGCCTGTCCCCCGGCCCTTTCTAACGCTCTGTTCCATGCACAGCCACGCCGCGCGCCGCGGAGCCCTCCTGCCAAGGCGTGCAGTGCGCAGCCGGGCAGCGCTGCCAGGTGGTGGACAGCAAGGCCAGGTGCCTGGCGCAGTCCACGGCCGTCTGCCGTGCTCAAGGCGACCCCCATTACACCACCTTCGATGGCCGTCGCTATGACATGATGGGCACCTGCACCTACACGATGGCCGAGCTGTGCGGGACGGACGAGACCCTGCCGGCCTTCAGCGTGGAGGCCAAGAATGAGCACCGGGGCAGCCGCCTCGTCTCCTACGTGGGCCTGGTGACTGTGCGCGCCTACAGCCACTCGGTGACGCTGGCCCGTGGGGAGATTGGCTTGGCACGGGTGAGTGTCCGCCTTGGCGGGGTGCGGAGAAGCGGCCACGGGCCGGCAGGTGGAGGGAAGGGGTTGTAAATCAGTCGCAGAACCTTAAAGCCTTTTCCTACACAGATTCCACCTTCAGAAATGTTAAGGCTATTCGGAAAGATGGCTGGGCCGGCGGGGCCCAGAGCAAAGCAAAGCAAAGCAAAAGAAAACAAGCCAACATAGCTCGAGGAATGGCAAAAGGAAAAAAGGGAGGAAAGAAAACTGTCCAAATATCTAACAAAGAGGGATTTCTGAATTGACCAAATCACTAGTTAGGGAGCACCTACTATGGGCAATATCTCCTTCCTTCTTTCCTTTATTCCTTCTTCCCTTCCTTCCCCCTCTTCTCCTCCAGCACCCCTTCTCCCTTTCCCCCACACCCTCCAGGACTGGGGACTGAATCTAAGGCCTTTGTTCAGAACTCTGTTCCCAGCCCTTTTTAAAAAGTTTTTTTTATTTATTAATCTACTTTTAGTCTTTTTTTTATTTTTTAAGACAGAGTCTCACTAAGTCTCCAAGTTGCTCCCAGGGTGAGTGCAAACTTGCCATCCTCTTGCCTCAGCCTCCCAGGTTACTAGGATAATAGGTGTGTATCACCAGGCCAAGCATCACCCTGCATTTATTAAGCACCTGCTATTCTACAAGACACTGTCATAGGCCAAAATAAAACAATGATTAACACAGACAAAGACCCCTGTCCTGGTGGAGCTGACATTTTAATGGGATGATAGATGTGAGAAGTTTGCAAATTATATTTGAGAGGCTTTGAAGCTATAGGATAAAAGGAAAGCCAATTGGGAGAATAGGAAAGGGTTGGTATTTAAAATAGGGCGGTTTCTGGGCATGGTGGTGTATACCTGTAATCCCAGCAGTTGGGAGGCTGAAGCAGGAGGATCGTTATGAGTTCAAAACCAGCCTGAGCTACCAAGTGAGCTCAAGTCCAGCTTGAACTGTATAGTGAGACCCTGTCTCAAAAAAAAAAAAAGGGCTGGTCAGGGATGGCCTCACCAAGCCAGAGTAACACTGGAGCAAATACTTTTTAGGAGGTGAGGGAGGGAGCTAGTTGCCAGCTCAGGGAAGAACATATTAGACCACAGGAAGTACAAGGGCAAAGATTGCAAGGCTAAACCAGATGTGGTGGTCCATGCCTGAATTTCTGGCACTCTGGAAAGCTGAGGCAGAAAGATCACAAGTTCAAGCTCAGCTAGGATAATTTAGACACTTAAGTGAGATTCAACCCATGGTATCACACACACACACACACACACACACACACACACACACACACGGAGATACAAGGCTGGAAGGGTCGCAATACCAGAAGGAACTCCGGTGTCTGGTGCAGGCAAAGTGGGGTGAGATGAGGCTCTCAGGGGGGACCCATAGGGTCTGACCACCCCCATCCTCCTTGCAGATTGACAACCAGCGCTCCCGCCTGCCGGCCTCCCTGAGTGAGAATCGCCTGCGCGTGTACCAGAGCTGGACAGGGGCTGTGGTGGAGCTGGATTTTGGGCTGGTGGTCACCTATGACTGGGACAGCCAGCTGACAGTGAGCCTGCCCAAGCGCTTCCAAAACCAGGTGTGTGGGCTGTGTGGCAACTACAATGGAGACCCTGCTGATGACTTCCTCACACCGGATTTCGAGCAGGCTGCTGACCCCAATGAGTTTGCCAGTAACTGGAAGCTGGATGACGGGGACTACCTGTGTGATGATGGCTGCCATGACAACTGTCCTGCCTGCACCCCAGGCCAGGCCCAGCACTATGAGGGCAGCCCTTTCTGCGGCATGCTGGTCCTGCCTAACGGCCCCTTTGCTGCCTGCCACAAATCGCTGGACCCCCTGCCCTTCCTGAAGGATTGTGTCTATGACCTGTGTGTGACAGGAGGGCAGCGGCTCAGTCTCTGTCGCAGCCTCAATGCCTATGCCCAGGCCTGTGTGGGGCTGGGCATCTCCGTTGGGGACTGGAGGTCACCAGCCAACTGCCGTGAGTAATACCCACACTGTGGGGGACAAGCAGCCCCTTGTCTCTGCTAAATTCCTGAGCATTTATGGTGGGTTAGTCTGGTGCTGGGCGATGCCAGGGACACAGGGGTGGCCTAGACAGCCACGCTATGCCACATTAAGCCTGAGCTTGGGGCAGATATATCACTAGACAGTGATAGTTTGGTGTGGTTGGGGCTGGGATGGGCAAGGCACAGGCAGAGAGTAAGACAGGGGGACACAGGTGGAAGGGTTGGGGTTCAGATAAAGTTCAAAGAAATACGGGACAGCAGAGAAGGGCCCTGATACAGCCAACGTGTAGGTTTCATAGAGATTTCCTAGAAAAACGGATGGCACAACCTATAATTTCAGGATTCTGGGAGGCTAAGGCAGGATGAATGTGAGCTCAAGCTCAGCTTGACCGACTCAACAACTCAACAATTTAAAGGGACTTCGGAGGGGTAGTAAATCTCGGAGATAACGAAGCTATGTTGAATTTGTCTAGGTCACTGCTGTGTCCACCCTGTTCAGTAAACCTCCTTCTACTCCCAGTTTCCAAATTCCTGGCACAAAAGAGGAGCCATTGGGTTCATTCATGTGCCCATGCATTTCCACCGCGCCAGGACCTGTCCTTGGTGCTGATTTAGCCGAACTTGAGAAACCAGATCTCCACTCCCACAGAATTTATAACCCAGGGGAAGGGGAACAGACAAAGTGTGAAGTATCTTCAGAAAGCAAAAGAAATCAAGTTTATGTAAAGGAAGTGTCCAGGAGGGTCATGAACCTGGGACTCAGAGAAGGCCCTGGGAGCAGGTGACAGTGAAACCAGGCGGGGTTTGGCAATAGAGTCAGCTAAGCAATGGCGGTGATGTTCATGGAGCCTCTACGTGAGTTAACACTCTAATCCTCACAACCACCCAGTGAGGTCTCTGCTGTGTCATCTCACTTTATTGATAGGGAAACTGAGGCACAGAGTGATCAGAATCGTATGCTCATGGCTTTCTGAGGAAAGGGTAGTGTAGGCAGGGGAAGTGGCTAGTCCCAATGCATCGAGGTAGGAATCTAAGGACCAGGGACAGGTCCACTGCAGCTGTGGCAGAGTGAGCCGGTGGGGGGTAGGGGGATGTAGAGATGGGGGAGGGGGGCGGGGTGGGGAGTGTGATAGACAAGGGCAGAGAGGTGATGGGGGCCAATCACTGGGGCCCTGCCGGTCTTGGGAGGGTGCCAGCTGCTCCCCTGAGTGAGATGGAATCCCAGGAGGGTTGGTGGGGGTGATACCTGATTTGAGCTCCGTTTTCATGGGTCCTTCTGACTGGTGGGGGCGGGGCAGGCAAGAGACCAGTCAGGTGGCTGGGACCAGGCAGATTCTGGCGGACTTTGAATATGGAGCTCACAGGATTTAGTGACAGACTGGGTGTCCTGTGCATGGCTAGGGGAGGGTTAACTGCAACCCTGTGGGATGACCTGAGCCACTCCGGGTGGAAGCGCCACTGCCTGAGAGTCCATCTCGGGGGAGCAGCGGGGTTTGCGTGGCGGGGTACGGGGAGTCCTGGCGCGCTCTCCCCTGACCCTCTCTGTCTCCCTGCAGCCATGATCTGCCCTGCCAACAGCCGCTATGAGCTCTGCGCCCCCGCCTGCCCGGCCACCTGCAACTCCGAGGCGGCGCCATCCAACTGCTCGGGGAGCCCGTGCGTCGAGGGCTGCGTGTGCCAGCCCGGGTTCGTGGCCAGCGGCGGCGCCTGCGTGCCGGCCTCGTCCTGCGGCTGCGTCTACAGAGGCCTCACACTGGCGCCCGGCCAGGAGGTGTGGGGCGACGACCTGTGCCGCTCGCGCTGCACCTGCGACGGCGCCACCCAGAAGGTGACCTGTCGTGACACTCAGGGCTGTCCCAAGGACGAGCGCTGCCGCGTGGAGAACGGCTTCCTAGGTTGCTACCCTGACAATTTCGGGACCTGCCAGGCATCTGGGGACCCGCACTACGTCAGCTTCGACGGCAGGCGCTTTGACTTCATGGGCACCTGCACCTACCTGCTGGTGGGCTCCTGCGGCCAGAACGAGGCGCTGCCCACCTTCCGCGTGCTGGTGGAGAACGAGCATCGCGGCAGCCAGACCGTGAGCTACACGCGGGCAGTGCGGGTGGAGACCCGCGGAGTGAAGGTGGCCCTGCGCCGGGAGTACCCGGGCCAAGTGCTGGTGAGCCACGACCCCTACCCCACCTCCATCCCCATCCAAGATTAGGGCCCTGGATCCAGAGTAGGGCTAGAGGTCCTTTAAAAGATCTTGCAAGCTGGCCCAGGTGGCGAGCCTGCAATCCCAGTGACCCTGGGCTGAGGCAGGAGGATTGCAAGTTTGAGCCCAAACTGTGCAACTTAACAAGACCTTGTCTCAAAAAAAGGAGGGGGTGTAGCTCGTGACAGAGCGGAGTTCAGATTCCTAGTATTGAAAAAAACCGAACAAACAGAAAACCCCTTGTGGCCAGTGGTAAGGGCCCAGGCCTCCATCCAGAAACCACGTAAAACCTTCCTTCACAGGCTGGTGGTGGAGATTTGATGAGTTAATACCCATAAAGCATTTCCAAGCAGCCATAGCGCCCACCAAATGCTCCGTCCCTGTTAGGTGTTATTATTTTCATTGTTGTGAACTTTCAGACTTGTAGATCCTTGTTAGGAGGATGACTTAGGGGCCCGTGTGAAGTGAGGGAACCAGTGGGCACAGGTAAGTTGGGAGATAATTAAGGCGCACACCCAGCTTCTCAGCCCAGGATGGGGCTGGGGGTTCACAGATGGGGCAGCATGGCCCACTGGTTTCCAGGGAGAGGGGACACCACACACTGGAAGCACAGAAGCACTGATTTTCGTTCACAGTGAGATGGGAGTGGAAATGGGTGGTTGGGACGTGGGCACAATAGCTACTAATTGCAGTGGAGCCATCTGGGCAACGGCCCCTGTCCTGGGGATGAGGGTAGATGATCCAGAAGTGGGAGACCAGGAGAACTTTCCATGTGCCAGGTGCTGTACCAAAGCCTTCCTAGCTTGGCACCTAATCCCCACAGCTTCCTTGGGGGAGGGAAATCTGGCCCCTAAGCCCCAGAACTAGATAAACAGAAGGTGTGAGTATTAATATGCATTTATGTTCCCGCCTCTCTGAGATGACATTTTACTTGAGATATGAATAATAATAACCAACCTTAATTGTTACTTCAGTGTACTAAATGCTTGACACATACAAATCATTTCATCTCTGCAACAACCCTGTGGAGTAGTTCATTTTAAGTAAAGAAACGGAGGCACAGAGAAGTTAAGTCACCTATTCAAAGGCATCAGAGTAAAGATTTGAAGCCACACTGGTTCCAGTCATTGCTTTTAACCATTACAATCTATTGCCTGTCTTGAGGAAAGAGATGGAATGGGCAGGGAGAGAAGCAGATAGAAGGAAGAAAGAACAGGAAGTGCAAAGTTCCTGTGGTCACGGATACGCTCAAGGGGTTGATCAGAGGCAGTGGGGCTGGTGTGGAGGGACTAAAGGAAGAGTAAGGTAGGGTGAGGCAGGAGTGGCTAAGAGCTGGTATTTGATCCCAGCAAAGCCATAAAGGACGAGGAAGAGGCCATTAGGGGAAGAGCGGTGGCTCCCAGCCAGAGAGAACAGCAGGGGGAGGACTGATGCAGGATTGAGCTTGAAGAGCACAGAAGCACAACACAGATGCTGATAGGATGCTCTTAGAGAATGAAGTTGGAAGAAGGGCCAGAGCAGGATGCAAGGAACAAGTCAGAAAGGCCAAGAGTAGGGATGTAGGAGAAGTGAAGTGGGAGTGTGCAACCAGCAGGTAGAGCATGTGCAAAGGCCCTGAGGCTAGTCTGAGCTACTGGTAGAGTCATGATACTGGCATGGCTGGAGTTTCAGGGTAGAGAGGCACTTGGAGATTAAATTAGAAAATATTGGGACTCTGATCATCTAAGGCAGTGATGGCAAATCATTTAGTTGACTGAATGCCCAAACTGCAATTCCAAACTCAGTTATCGCAAATTGCCAGCACTTCAATTAAAGCTGAATACTGAGGTTTTAGTTTAGAAAAAAAAAAAACAGCAACTGTTATTGGATGCTCGCTTCTGGGATGACTTGGCTTCTGTGCTGATAGAGAGGGCTCTGTATGCTCCCTAAGGCACGCTTACCATAGGTTCATTGCCACTTGTTTAGGGCCTCTGAGGCCATGGTAAGGGGTTTGGACCAAAGTGGACACCTAAAAGATAAGACAGCCAGATGAACAGTGATGGCTGGTTTTCCAGACAGAGGATGCGGTCTCACATGCGTCCAGGAAAGGGCTGAGTGTGTGATGCAGTCAGTGATACAGGCACAAAGATGAGCAGGGCCAAGATCAAACAGGGCCTTCTAGGACCTTCTAGAAAAGGGCTTGGATTTAAACTGAGGTGAGAAGATAAAGTGGACTTAGCCAGAAGAAGGCAGTGGATGGTGTTTCTGACAAAATATGAAAGGCCTAAGGCTCAACTCCATGTAGGGGAGGTTGATCCCTATTGGAAGCTGGGGTTTGCCTGTAATCCCAGCTCACTGGGAGGCTGAGGCAGGAAAACTGATAGCACAGTCTCAGACTGGGCAATTTAGAGACTTAGAGAGACCCTGTCTCATAATAAAAAATAAAAAAAGGGAGGACCGAAGATATAGCTTAGTGTGAAGGTCTTGGGCTCTATCCCCAGTAGTGAAAGAAACAAAATAAAATATAAAACAATGGAGCCTGTGTGGCCAGAGCTAAGTGAGAGCTGACCAGTGGCCTTCCTGTCTCTCCCAGGTGGACGGCGTCCTCCATTACCTGCCTTTCCAGGCCGCAGATGGGCAGGTGCAGGTGTTCCGCCAGGGCAACGAGGGTGTCATACGCACAGACTTTGGCCTGACCGTCACCTACAACTGGGACGCCCTGGTGACCGCCAAGGTGCCCAGCAGCTACGCCAAAGCCCTGTGTGGGCTGTGCGGGAACTTCAATGGCGACCCTGCAGATGACCTGGCTCTGCGGGACGGAGGCCAAGCTGCCAACGCCCTGGACTTCGGGAACAGCTGGCAGGAGGAGGCCACACTCGGCTGCAGGGCCACTGAGCCTGGTGACTGTCCCCAGCTGGACTCCTTGATGGCAGAGCAGCTGAAGAACAAGAAGGACTGCGGGATCATCGCTGACCCCGAGGGGCCCTTCCGGGAGTGCCATGACACGCTGGACCCGAAGGGTGTAGTACGAGACTGTGTCTACGACCGCTGCCTGCTGCCGGGCCAGTCTAAGCCGCTGTGTGACGCGCTGTCCTCGTACGCAGCTGCCTGCCAGGCTGCCGGGGCCACGGTGCATCCCTGGAGGAGTGAGAAGCTTTGCCGTGAGTACCGACGGTGGCCACTTGAGGGCGCAAACTCACGTTCTTTATTAACATAGGACCCATGGGGGGGGGGATTGTGTGTTTATCAAACGGGGAGACTGAAGTTTAGAAACCTTCAGTTACACACCCGGAATCATGAAAGCTAGGATGTCACAGACAGGAGACCTGCGGTCAGTATTTGTATAACGACAGGGTATACGTGATGGCCCAGGTCTGATTTCTGTATGTTGGTTGTCGCTCAGAGCAGTGCTGCTTTTAGGGACGTGGTCCACTCTCCTCTTGATCCCCACTCGGCCTACTTTGCCCACTTACAGCATCTGCCTGGCCCCTTAGAGGCAGTGGGAGAACCTTGGTTTCCTAGAGTCCCGCTCCTCAAAGAGACTGAGATAGGAAGGTGGAGAGTTTGAAGCCAGCCTGTAACTTAGTGAAACGCTGACTCAAACTAAAAAATAAAAATGGCTAAGGATGTGGTTCAGTGGTAGACACTTGCCTACCATGCACAAATCCCTGGCTCTATCCCCAGCGCCCACACACACACACACACACACACGGAGAGACAAAACCTTGCTTCGGATGCGAGTGTAGAAATGGTCTGCAAACATTTCTGTTGCTAACAAAGAAATTTGACAAACCATGTGTACCCTCATTTGAGTTTAAGATTTTAGATTTATTGTAGAAATATAACGCATTTATTTAAAAGTATATACATATCATAAGCAAACAGAAGGGTCAGTTTTAGCATCTTAGCAAATCTTTGTAAACAGTTACAAGTTCAAGAATAAAAAAAGTACTAGGTACCCTGACCTATGTGGCCCTCAGATATCCATCACTTAGTTTCCACAATGATTGATATAATATTGACATTTAAAAATCCAATTGTCCTAGCCAGGTGTACTTGTAATTCTACCACTTGGTAGGCTGGGGCAGGAGGATTGCTATGAGTTCAAAGCCAGCCTGTACTACATAGTGAGTTCAAGACCATCCTGAGGTTCAAACTGAGACCCTGTCTCAAAAAAAAAATCTAGTTGCCACCTGACTTATGTTACTCTTTTTAATGTATTCAGTACATACGCAGCATACAGTTGTACTACCACTGCCAACTGAAGACATACACAATCAGTGTGTGAATGTGACTCAACCTCTTTTCTCCTTCAACTGATATTCCTTCATTCACTCATTCATATAACCAATATAGTCAGTGCCATATAATGATATTTTGGTCAAAGATGGTTCATGTAGGGCTGGCAATTTAGCTCAGCACATAAGTGCCTGCAAGTGCGCAGTCATGAGTCTGATCCCTGGTACCAAAAAACAAAAACAAAAACAAAAAAAATGAAAAAAAAAGATGGATCACATATATGATCCCATAAAATTATATCTTCTAGTGATATTGTAGCCTTCTTAGTTTTTGTAAGTACATTGTACGAAGTTCACGGAATGACAAAATCTCTTTTTAATACTGGGAGATGAACCCAGAATCTTGGCATTAAACTATATCTCCACCCCTTTGAATATTTTTATTTTGAGACAGGGGCTTACTAAGCTGCTAAATTGCCCAGACTGGGCTGAATTTGTGACCCTCCTATTTCAGTACTTTGATAAACACCCTGCCTGGCAACAAAATACCTTACTGACACATATTTTTTTTCCAGAACATACCCTAGTCAGTTAGCAACAATGACTGTATTTGTTAAACACTTATAATTTCAAGTCCTATCCAAGGCACTAGAGACATAATAGGGGAAGAGAAAGAAGAAAGTGTTTGTCTTCTTGCACTAATGTTCTAGCAGTTTTTAGTTCTATCAGAATCTAGCCTAATGTAATGTATTTGAATCCACACAAGTGTTTCTTTTCTTTTCTTTTTTGTACCAGGGTTCAAACTCACAACCTCATGCTTGCCAGGCAGGCGCTTACAACGCTGAACTAAACCCCCAGCCCAATGCAAGTGTTTTTTAAAAATCACAGCATCAGTTAGCTTCGCTGTGTAACAAATAGTCCCTCAAATTTAGTGTGTTATAGTAAATTGTATTTATTATTTTTCATGATTCTGGGGGCTGCCAGGCTGTTCTCTTAACATAGACTGGCCCTGTTGGTCTCTGTAGTCAGCTGAGGTTGAATGATCTCTGATGAGTCTGCACATCTGGTAGCTGTTAGTCAAGCTGGTGGTTTAGGGGAGCATCTCAGCTGGGCCTACCAGTCTTTCCTTGACTTGGCTTCAGCTTCCAGCAGGGTGGCCAAGGATTCCTTGGGCCTTGCATAGTCTTAACAAGTGCTTTCTCATCCCCAGCCCATTTCAAATTACATTTTGAGAGATGGGCTTGCTACATTTCCAAGACTGGCCTTGAATTTTTGATTCTTCTGTCTCAGCCTCCCAGGTGTCCTATGAGTTAGGGATTACAAGAATGTACCTATGCCCAACACACATGCACTTTTCAAAGCCCTGACTGGCAATGCATTTGCTAATTCCTTGATGAGCAAAACTAGCACAGATACATTATTTAATGACCCAGTCCTCTTCCCATGATAAGGCCCTTAAACGAATTGGATGCTGAATAAGGAATCGTATGTAGAATGTACACAATTCAGAATAACAACAACAAAAAATGGTGAAAGGAAACCCTGACTTGATGGCTTTGCTTTTATTTGCATAACTCTCATGCAGTACTATAATGTTTCACAGAACATAAGACCACAGTGCTGGAGTATACAGTACAATCAGCAAAAATTATAATATAAACAAGGCATACTGTATAAAAAGACATTGAGGCTCTATCAACAAAATGTACAGAAGTGTACAAAAAAAAAGACAAACCAGGCATGGTGATACACACCTGTAATCCCACCACTTGGGAGGCTGAGGCAGGAGGGTCAACTCAAATTCAAGGCCAGGTGATACAGTGAGTTCAAGGTCAGCCTGAACTCAGAAAAATAAAAAGATGGGTTATTAGTCCAAATGGCAAGTCATAAGTCCAGTGTGCTTTAGTTGTAAGTCCAGTGTGCTTTAGTTGTAAGCCTGAACAGTTGAAGGTCCTCACATGAGGAGCATCTGACCAGGCTCAGAAGGTGGCTTCTGAGCACTTGATTTGGGGTCCTGACTGCTCATCATTACCACATGGAACCCATGGCTGTCCAGCATTTGAAACTGCTGTGACCAAGGAACTAAATCGTCACTCTTTATTATTATTATTCGGTGATACTGGGGATTGAGCCCAGGGCCTTCACTCTGAGCTACACCTCAAGCCCTTTCTTACTGTATTTTTTTGAGACAGTTTCCCTAAATTGCCCAGGCTGGTCTGATCTTGTGATCTGCCTGCCTCAGCCTCCCAGAGGGTTGAGACTACAGGCCTGTACCACAGTCCCCGGTGCTTTCTTAGGTGGGAATAGAATCTTAATTCTCAGGGCCAGACTACCTGACTTAGGGTGTTTTCCAGGCCCCACTGAACAAACCGGCTTATGCCATAGGAGCATGCATGCGCGTGTCAGTGCTGGGGGCTGACCCTGTCACCTGGGGATGGGGATTCCTGGTGTTAATAGCCTCTCTCCCCGCAGCGCTGAGCTGTCCTCCTCACAGCCACTATGAGCTGTGTTCCTACGGCTGCCCGTTGTCCTGCGGGGACCTCCCAGTGTTCGGGGGCTGTGGCTCAGAATGCCATGAGGGCTGCGTGTGTGATGATGGCTTCGTCCTCAGCGGTGAGTCCTGCGTGCCACTGGCCTCCTGCGGCTGCCTGTACCAAGGCACCTACCACCCTCCGGGCCAGTCCTTCCACCCCGGGCCTGGCTGTGACTCCTTCTGCCACTGCAAGGAGGATGGCCTGGTGTCCTGTGAGCCTTCCAGCTGCGGCCCACACGAGGACTGCCAGCTGTCCAACGGCGTCCTGGGCTGCGCGCCCGTGGGCTCTACCACCTGCCAAGCGTCGGGAGACCCCCACTACACCACCTTTGATGGCCACCGATACGACTTCATG
The DNA here is from genome assembly GCA_004027455.1 of Hydrochoerus hydrochaeris. NCBI lineage: Eukaryota > Metazoa > Chordata > Mammalia > Rodentia > Hydrochaeridae > Hydrochoerus > Hydrochoerus hydrochaeris. The sequence goes on along the minus strand of PVLA01005770.1, from coordinate 90,070 downwards.
GGCAGCTGTGTGTACGTGCTGGCTCAGACCTGCGGGACTCGGACCGGCCTGCACAACTTCACTGTCCTGCAAGAGAACGCGCCCTGGGGCAACGGGCACGTCACCGCCACCAGGGTGATTACCGTTATCGTGGGTAACTACACCCTTCGGCTGGAGCAGAACCAGTGGAAAGTCACGGTGAGAGGGGAGGTGGGCTGGGGGTGGTCTGCGCGGGAGGGGTGACAGGGGAGTGCTCAGCTCAGCACTGGGGTGCAGAGGATGTGGGAGGGATGAGGTGCTGGAGGGCAGCTAAGGAGAGAGGAGGCCTCAGGGACCTGGGACCCTCTCCGGCTGGCTCTCTCCCTCTGAATCTCCCTGGCTCAGCTTCCTCTCTCCCACTCCCCGCTAACTTGGTCGTGCCCAGCTACCTCCTGGGTCTCCCACCCATTGAGAGGATTTGGCTCAGTGAGAAAATGGGAGTTGGTGGGGCTGGGAGACTCAAGGACAAGGATCAGTTGGTACAGACCTCATCGCTTCCATAATACCAACAGTACACCACCCACTGATTTCACACGCTGCCCACTGCTAAGCCCTTCATGTCCACAGCATCACTGCAGCCTTGAATGGTCCCTGGAGGCACCATGATTTGCTTCATTCTTTTTTTTTTTTTTAGATGTCTCATCACTGGTCCAAAGCCCCCCTAGCAAGGGCAGGATTTGAACCTAGGATGGTGCACCAGGATGTGGTGGGCTGGGCTGTGCACTCTACAGAGCTTTTCTGACCAAAAAAAGATTTGGCCTCTGGTGGAATCTGGTGTTTCAATTTACTTTCCAGAGATTCCACTAAAAAGCAGGTGCACAGCTCTTGTAGCACTCTGGTGACAGCAGACTTCCTTAAGTGCTTGGGGCTTGTGTTACCCCATTCAGTGTTTCCCTAAACACAGCCCAAATTCCTAGAATAGTGCCTGACATCTAGGTAGCTCCAGATCTAGAGGAGTTGGGGTTCCATGTGTCTGTTTGCATCCTGCTGAGCCCCCACTTTTTCTATGAGGCTGAAATTCTATTTCTATATTTATTTAGTACTGAGAATTGAATCCAGGGCCTTTGCAATGAGTTACCTCCCTTTTGAATTTTTTTATTTTTATTTTGACACAAGATCTTGTAAAGTCACTCAAGTTGAGGTCACACTTGAGATCCTCCTGCCTCAGCTTCCCAGGGCACTGGGATCACAAGCATGTGACACCATGGTTGGCTGGGTCACACAGTTCTTTAGTGTCAGGCAAAGACATTTGAGAGGCTGACCCATCCCTCTCCAAGTGTCCCCTCTGAAGCATAGCATCTCTTGCCTCCAGGTGAACGGTGTGGACATGAAAATGCCCGTGGAACTGGCTGGGGGTCAGATCCGTGTCTTCCAGCATGGCTCAGATGCTGTGATTGAGACCGACTTCGGCCTGCATGTGGCCTATGACCTTGCCTACTACGTGCGAGTCACTGTCCCAGGCAACTACTACAACCAGATGTGTGGCCTGTGTGGAGACTACAATGGTGACCCCAATGATGACTTCCAGAAGCCCGACGGCTCGCTGGCAGCCAACCCCAACGAGTTTGGCAACTCCTGGGAGGAGCCGGTGCCCGGCTCTCCCTGTGTGCCCCCACCAGAATGCAACCCTGGTGAGGAGGGCTGTCAACAGGAGTGCAGCTCGGAGCTGAAGGAGACGTACAAGAAGGACGAGTTCTGCGGCCTCCTCACCAACCTCGAGGGCCCGCTGGCTGCCTGCCACAAGCTGATCGATCCTCAGGGCCCCCTGCAAGAATGTATCTTCGATCTCTGCCTGGGTGGCGGGAACCTGAGCATCCTCTGTGACAACATCCATGCCTACGTGAGCGCCTGTCAGGCGGCTGGAGGCCACGTGGATCCCTGGAGGACCAACTCTTTCTGCCGTGAGTGATGGGGACACCGAGGGGTAAGGGTGGAGGGGAGGTGGAGGCCCAGAAGGAGACCTGGCACTGGCAGCGCCCCCTCGGCAGTGGTCTGACCCTGTTACCTGGTCCTGCAGCGATGGAGTGCCCCCCCCACAGCCACTATGAGCTCTGCGCTGACGTCTGCTCCCTGGGCTGCGCTGCTCTCAGTGCCTCACTGCAATGCCCGGATAGGTGTGCTGAGGGCTGTCAGTGTGACTCTGGCTTCCTCTACGATGGCCAAGCCTGCGTGCCCATCCAGGAATGCGGCTGCTACCACAATGGCACTTACTATGAGGTAGGAACCCAGCCATCTGGGACAGCACGGGGACTGCGTCCTGGACCCCCCCCTCACTGCCCATGAGCGCTAGAGTCTTGGCCGACAGAGTGTCTCCCCTTTCCACCTGCCCCTGGTCCCACCTCGGTCCAGTATGTCCTTTCTTAGCCCCTACTTTCGTTTCCTCTGGTCCACCCTCTATGTGACAGTGGGAAAGAGCTTTCTAAGTGTGACCATGGACCTTTTAGCCTAACCCTCCCCTGCCTCTCCACATCAGGATTTAACCCAAGGTCTCGCACATGCTGGACAAGCACTATCACTGAGCTACATCCCCAACCCTTTAAAAAATTATTTTTGATGCAAGATCCTGCTAAATTGCCCAGGCTGATCTCAAACTTGTAATCCTCCTGCCTTCAGCCTCCCAAATAGCTGAGATTACAGAAACACAACCTGCAGCTGACAAAGACTCAACTGTGTGTCCAGGATTTGGGCAAAGGTGGCCTTCCTGACCACAAAGATAATATGGGTCTCTTACACCAGCAGCTGCCCAGCTCCCTCTGCTTCCCTCTCCCCTTCTCTAGCGTTCTGGCCCTTTAAGTTGAATGTGTTTGTCTAGAGTCTGTCTCTCACAGGACTGTTGTTGTTTTTGTTTGTTTGTTTTTAGTACGGGGGTGGGGTTTGAACCCAGGACCTTTACACTGAGCTACAACCCAGCCCCTTTTAATTTTTATTTTAAGATAGGATCTTGCTAAACTGCTCAGGCTGGGCTTGAACTCTCAGTCCTTCTGCCTCAGCCTTGAAGAGTGCTGGGATTACAGGCGTGCACCGCCATACCTGGCTCAGGACTAAGAGCTTTTCAAGGGCAACAACCCTTTCTGTCATTGTCCTTGCATGAATGATAATAGTGATAACAGAAAATATGTGGATGGATGGTTCTTACTGTGTATATCTATACTCATAGATACTCTTTTATTAAGACAATTCTCAAACATGAAAAAGCTGAGAGGACAGTGGAATGAATCTCCGTGGACCTACTCATTACTTTGCTCTAAAAATAATCAGCGCTTTCCCCCTTATTTCACCTGTACCCCGCTTTCCTCTCCAGTCTGGATGATTGAAGGAAGGCTCTTTTCCTTTCATCTTTACTTCACACATGCTGTTAAAGGGCTGCACTTTCGTAGGTTGATGCCATTGTTATCGGTAACTTTCAGAAGAGGAAAGTGAGGCATAAAGAAGCTAAGTCATATTGTCCAGAGTTATGCAGTTGGAACCAGCAGAAACAGGATAAACCCATGCAGTTTGCTCTTAATTATTACTTTTCACAATTTCTCCTCTACAGCAGCTTTTTAGTGGCTGTTTTGAATTTCTTCATCTTCTTTTTATTTTATTTTTTGTCCTTTTGAAACAAGGCCTTGCTATGCCAATCAGGCTGGCCTTGAGCTCTCTTTGTAGCCCAGGTTGGCCTTGAACTTGCAACAGTCCTCCTGCCTCAGCCTCCCAAGTGCTGGGATTATAGATAGGCGAGTACCATCATGCCCGGTTTAGTGGATAATTTGGAATGAATGAGAGAGTAAATGAATGATGTGAACAAATAAATGAATGAGTTGAGGCCAAAGCCAGAGGCCTTGCTAGGAGATGCCCCCTTTCATGTCCACTGTACCCCTCTGTGCCTGGAGCCCTAGAGTTGTCAGAGTCAGCTCCCATGGAGGGGTTCCTAATGCCTTTGCCCTCTGTCCCCACAGCTGGAGGAGAAGGTACTCATTGACAACTGCCAGCAGGAGTGTGTGTGCCATGCTGACCAAAGCATGGAGTGCCGCAACCACAGCTGCAAGCCAGGGCAGGTGTGCAAGCCCGTGGGCGGCGTCCTGAACTGCACTGACGGTGAGGGGCTGTGGGGCTGGGGCGGAGGTCTGGGGTCGGAGCATGGGGAGCTGGGAGACACAGCTTCATGGCGGGAGGTGCGGAGGGCTAAGGATGGAGGTGTGAGGCCCTGGTTGCTCAGAGCTAAGGGCAGAGCTCAACTAGTGTGGGAGTCAAGGACGTCAGAGGGGCAGGGGGGACTCTGGAGGCAGGGGTCCCAGGCAGCTGTCAGAGGGCTTCTATGTTAGGCAGGGACATTACTCTGGCTAAGTGTTTCTCCAGGAAGGTCAGTAATGAAGCTTGCAGGCACCTGGTCTCAGTCACAGCACTCAGTTATGCCATTGTGCATGAAAGTAGCTGCAGGTTAAGTCAGTGAAATGGGCAGCTCCAATAAAACCATATTTGTAAAAACGGGCAACTGGAGGTGCCATAGCTTGAGGCCCCTGGCTTGTGAGTTTAGGCCCAGGTCTTTGGACGCCAGCAGCAAGAATGGGGGAGACAGGGACCCTGGGGAACAGAAAGTAGAGTCCTAAGGTCTTAGACTGAGGCTCCCAGGGCTGAGGCAGAGGCTCAAGAAGGCAGGACCTTGGCTGTAGGGGGACCCCCTCCAGCTGAGGAGCAGAGTTTCTAAGGGTGCAGTCTCAGACATAGACTTCCCAGCCTAAGTCCGGTGCTGAGAACCCTGCAAGAATTAAAAAACAGAACCTCCAGAACTGAGGAGCAGGAGCTGAGACCCTCAGGGCTAATGAGCCAAGTAACCCGTAGTCCAGGGGAGGGGTACGTCAGCGGAGACAGACGCCACACAGTCATTTGAGTGGGGAGTTTAATGGGGAAATGACATATAGGCTGGGGGTGTAGCTCAGTGGTAGAGCACTTTTCCAGCATGTCCAGGGTCCTGGGATCAATCCCCAGTACCACTACAAAAGAGAGAGAGAAAAAGAAGAAAAAGATTTCCACTAAAAGGGGATAAACGCCTAAAGGGCAAGAGGAACGCTGAGGAATACAAACCCCACAGATACAAGGAGTGAGGAGTTCCCTGGGCTCCTTCAGAGCACGCCAGGAAAGCAGAGATGGGGAAGGACCCTGGCCCCTGGCCCTCTCCCTGCAGAGGGCCCTACTGCAGCCCCCAGGGAAGCCGAAGATGTACAGGCTGGAGCTGGCAGGAAGGAACCCTCTACTAGGGTGCTGGCAAAACTTGGTGGGAAGCTGCCAGTTTGGGACACCTGGGTGACCCGCTGAGAAATCAGCTTGGGGACACTAAGTAGGTGTCCCACATGCCACTGCCACAGGAGCTGCAAGAGTGCAGCAGGGCGTCTCTCCTACGGTGACTCCCCAGCGCCCTCTACTGACAAAACTTAAGTCTGAGTGGATTTGGAGCAAGCGGCCATGAATTGCTATTGGGCACACAGGGTTCAGGGAGAAAGAAGTTGGAAGGTGGCAGACCTTGACACAGGGATTCCTGAAAACAAGGCTCGTGAATACAGTGATAGTGAGGATGGGGTCTTGGACCCAAGAGCGCTCTAGCATAAGGCCTCAGAAATGAGACAAGCAGTGTGTGTGGGGGTGGCACATACCTGTGATCCCTGTTACTCAGGAGGCTGAGACAGCGGGATCAGCATGGACAATTTACCAACTAAGTGTGACTTTCTCAAAATAAAAAATACAAAGGGCTAAGGGTATAGCTCAGTGCTCCCTGGGTTCAATCCCAGTACCACGAAAAGGAGAGAAGGAAGAAAAGAAGAAAGAGCTGGGCATGGTGGAGCACATCTGTAAGCCCAGCACTTGGGAGGCTGAGGCAGGAGGATTGCCATGAGTTTGAGGCCAGAACGGGATACATAAGTGAGTTCAAGGCCAGCCTGCACTACATGGCAAGACTCTGTCTCAACAAAAAAGAAAAGAAAAGAAAAGAAAGGAATGAGGGAGGAAAAGGAAGAAAGAAAGGAAGGGAAGGAAGGATGCAGGGAAGACTGGAAGGGGACCCCTAAAGGTAGATGGAGCAGTCCTTAGGGATGGAGCCTTACACCCCAGGATCTCCAGGCTGTGAGACTCAGATGGGGACCCCAGGGTAAATAAGGTGGGGCCTGGTGTTGTGCATGGCTTCCAGGTAAGGATGCCCCTAGTGGACTCAAGGACTAGGGAGTGAGTCTCACTCAACCTGAGGCTGAGATCTCAAGCAAGGAAACCTTAGAGTCTAGGTCTTGGCTCCAGGGACCCCAGGACTTGGGTTTCAAACAGCAAAGTGCAGGTCTGGGGTTTCGGGAAAAGGATGTTAGGGTCTGAGTCTCAGTTGCAGGGACCGCTGGGACCGTTATGGGTCCTTTGACAGCTGGTCTGTGGACATTTTGCACCACAGGCCCTGAGAGTCCGACTTTGGGGATTCCTAGGCCTGACCTTAGGCAGAAGTCTTAGGTAGTTCTGGTCTCAGCTTAGTAACTTTCATAGCCAGTGACCCTGTCCAGGCTGGGGCAGACCCTGGGTAGAGGCCATCCTTACTGTGTGAGGCCCCTCAAGGTCCCCTTTTGTCTGTCCCCAGAGCCATGCCATGATGTGACGTGCCGGCCACAGGAGACATGCAAAGAGCAGGGCGGCCAGGGTGTGTGTGTGCCCAACTACAACGTCACGTGCTGGCTGTGGGGCGACCCGCACTACCACTCCTTCGATGGCTGGGAATTTGACTTCCAGGGCACCTGTGACTATGTGTTGGCAACAGTGGGCTGCCCGGGGGTCAGTGCTGAGGGCCTGACACCCTTCACTGTCACCACCAAGAACGAGAACCGAGGCAACCCTGCCGTGTCCTACGTGAAGCGTGTCACTGTGTCTGCCCTTGGCACCAACATCTCCATCCACAAGAATGAGTTCGGCAGAGTCCGGGTATGTACAGCCGGATGCACCCCTGACCTACTCAGCAGGGCAGGAGGGTCCTGAAAGCAAAGTTAGAAGCTCAAAGTCCTCTTCACCTAGGCCTGCCATAAAATGGTGACAGAAAAACATTACCCTCTTAGTGAAGCCCTGGGCTCTAGTGGAGGGCTGCAGCGTTGGCCTTGTGTGAGGCTGGATTTGGGTGCGAATCCAGACCCTGCTTCTTAGGAGCTCTGCGGTGTGGGGCAGGTGACTTGACTCACAGTTTCCTGGCATCCTCATCTGTGAAATGGGTATTGTAGCAGGTCCTGCCCCACAGCAAGGTGACGTAGGTCGAGAGTCAGCTTGGAGCCTGGCCCAGTATTTGCTAGGGAACAAATGAGAGGCCCAGGGTATAGAAAGAGAGAGTCAAGGAAATGGGGAGAGAGGAAGAAATAAAATCCGCAGGGCTAGAAGGCAGCAAAGGGCCAGAGGGAGGCCGGGCACAGGAAAGGCACTCGGTAGGTGATGGTGAGACAGCGCCACATCATGACCCAGAGGAGCACAGAGAGTGAAGAGGAGGGATGAGGTGGAGATGGAGACCCAGTGAGAAAATACAGAGAACAGAGTTCCAGAAAGAGAGACAGACCCAGGCAAAGAGAGAGGGAGAGCCATGCGGGGAGAGGAAGGATATCAAGACAAGAAAGAGAACTAGAAAAAGCAGCTGTGAGGTCTCATTCCACAGGGCCTGGGTAAGAGTGCACATCCATGTTTGTAAAATGACTTTACAACCTTCAGTTAGGAGGCAGACACTGGCAATTCTCAGCCTCTGTCAGGATGAGGAAGTGAGGGAGGCAGTGAGCCAGAGTTGAGGTCTCCCTCCTTCTGTGACTCCCATGCTTCCTCTCTCCCCAGGTGAACGGTGTGTTGACAGCCTTGCCTGTCTCTGTGGCTGGTGGGCGGATTTCAGTGATTCATGGCCCAGGAAAGGCCATATTGATGACTGACTTTGGGCTTCAAGTCAGCTACGACTGGGATTGTCGGGTAGAGGTGACACTGTCCAGCAGCTACCATAATGTGGTGTGTGGGCTCTGTGGGAACATGGACCAGAACGCCAGCAACGACCAAGTCTTCCCTAATGGCACCCTGGCTCCCTCCATACCCACCTGGGGTGGCAGCTGGCAAGTTCCAGGCTGGGACCCATTTTGCTGGAATGATTGTCAGGGGTCCTGCCCAATGTGCTCTGAGGATCAACAGGAAAAGTACAAGGGTCCCAACTTCTGCGGACCTCTGGCCCCCGGCTCAGCGGGCCCTTTTGCCTCCTGCCATGCCCACCTGCCCCCCGAGAACGTCTTCAAGGGCTGCCTCCTGGATGTGTGCATGGGTGGCGGAGCCCAGGACACCCTGTGCCAGGCGCTGGCTGCCTATGCTGCTGCCTGCCAGGCCGCTGGGGTCGTCATCGGAGACTGGAGAACACAGGCTGGCTGTGGTGAGTCGGGGAGCAGAGAGCAGGGCAGCGGACGGGCGGGCGGGTGTGGCTGGTCCTTCGGGCTCCTGCTTGTTTTTCTATCGCGGCACCTCCCTTTGATTCTCTCTCTGTCTCTCTGTTTCTTGTTCTCTCCCTCTCGCCCTTGATGGGGCCTCTCTGCATCTTTCTCTCTCTGCTTCCTCCCCAGTCTCTCTGTGTCTCTTGCTTTCTCATAGTCTCTTTCTGGCTGCCCCTGTTGGTCTGTCCCCTCCCACCCCGGCCCCAGGTCTCACCCCAACATTATTCTCTTTTCTCTCCCTTCTGCTTCTTTGTTCACCCGCAGAGATCCTCTGTCCTAACAACAGCCACTATGAACTCTGTGGCCCACGCTGCCCGGCCAGCTGCCCGTCCCCCTCCCGTCCCTCGACCCCAGCTGTATGTGAGGGTCCCTGCACCGAGGGCTGCCAGTGTAATGATGGCTTCGTGTTGAGCGCTGATCAGTGTGTGCCCCTGGATGGAGGCTGTGGCTGCTGGGCCAATGACACCTATTATGAGGCCGGCAGTGAGTTTTGGGCTGATGGTACCTGCTCCCGGTTGTGCCGCTGTGAGCCTGGGGATGGCTCCCTGGTCTGCACACCTGCAAGCTGTGGGGTGGGCAAAGAGTGTGCTTTGCTGTCTTCAGGCCAGTATGGCTGCCAACCTGTCAGCACAGCTGAGTGCCAAGCCTGGGGTGACCCCCATTATGTCACCCTGGATGGGTACCGATTTGACTTCCAGGGTACCTGTGAGTACCTGCTGAGCGCACCCTGTGACACACCGCCCAAGGGCACTGAGAACTTCACCGTCACTGTTGGCAATGAACACCTGGGCAGCCAGGCAGTCAGCTACACTCACAGTGTCACGCTCCATGTGTACGGTCATGCCCTGACCCTCAGTGCCAGCTGGCCACGGCAGATACAGGTGAGGAGGGCAATGGGCCAGATAGACGCACATGCAGTCCCGGGGTTGCCTGAGACAGTAAGGGGTCAACCATTCCCCAGAAGGCCTTCCACAGCTTAGCAGAGCCATGATGGAGGGGTTCAGAGTATGGGCTTGCGTGAGTTACCTTTTCTGTTGCTGAGACTCAGTCTTCAATACCCATAATTTAAAGGAGGAGAGGTTTAATTTGGTTCACCGTTTTAGGGGATTCAGTCCATGGTCAGCTGGCTCTGAGGCAGAAATATCATGGTGGAAGGGCACAGGGAAACAAAGATGCTTAGTTCATGGCAGCAGGGAAGCCACACAGGGGAACAGTGCCAGAGAGGAAGGGACCAGTGACCAGACAGGTTACAACTCCATTACGCACCAAGAAGTGTGCCCCACTTATCCAACCCCTAGGTAGCTTTCAAGCCAATCAAGGTGATACAGTTAAGCTATGCTTAACTGATGGGTGGCATAGGGGCTTCCCCCTTTCTGAGCCTTAGTTTATTCCTCTATAAAATGGGTCAGCATAAATTAACTGCTTAGGGGTAGCTTTAGGGCCAAAAATACTGTGTCTATGGATGCTTATGGTGTTATAAGAGGAGAGGTCGTGTGCTTAGGGTCCCCCAGCTAGCAGGTGGTGGAGACAGCCTTCAAATCACACCACTCACTCACTGCCCACCCGTCTCCCCATGCCCACAGGTGGACGGCAAGGTCGTGAATCTGCCATTCCAGCTCGGCTCAAGGCTGCATGCATACCTGAGCGGTAATGCTGTGGTGGTAACCACGGATTTTGGCCTCTCCCTATCTTTTGATGCGGACAGCTTCCTGCGGCTGCACGTGCCAGCGGCTTACGCGGGCGCCCTCTGTGGCCTGTGCGGTAACTACAACAAGGATCCCTCGGACGACTTGGCTGCGGTGGAAGGGAACCCCAGCGGCTGGCAGGTGGGCGGCGCCCCAGACTGCGATAAGTGTGTGCAGGAGCCTTGTCCCGAGACCTGCACCAAGGAGGAGCAGGAGGCCTTCGCCGGCCCTAACGCCTGTGGAGTGATTTCGGCCCCTGATGGCGCTCTGGCACCCTGCCACACTCTGGTGCCACCTGAAAACTACTTCCAGGCTTGTTTGCTCGATGCCTGCCAGGCTCAGGGCCATCCGTCAGGCCTCTGTCCGGCAATCGCCACCTATGTGGCAGCTTGCCAGGCGGCTGGGGCCCAAATTGACGAGTGGAGGCGGCCGGATTTCTGTCGTGAGTACTGATGCATGCAGGGTTCCCATGATGGGCGGCTCCACTATCCCTTCCCAGGATAGTAAGACAGGAGCATCCCTGCTTTTGTGGAGCTTGGGTCCCGTTCTCCTTCTCCTCAGCCTGTGTCTCCTGCCAGAAAAAACACCTTGGTACTGACACACCAAGGAGCAGGCCAAGTACTGCAGTGGGAGGGACTGTTAGACACACCTGGTCACAAATGTTCGGTCCAGAATACGCTGAGGGTTTCACACACTCAGATATTTGAGTCAGGTAGACTCAGAGGCTGACCTGGGTTTAGCCAAACAGCAAGGAACCCCTGGTCAGAGAGAGCTGGTGAGCTACACCTGGTCAGATGCCCCCGGACTCTTCCCATGCACTGGGATATGCCTGCTTACATGGAATTGGTCATCTGCCTGTAGGGGTATCTGGTTAGGTTATACCCTGAGGCTCACTGGTCAGATACACCTAGATGGAAGCCGAAACACAGCCCGAAGCAGATTGATGCTGATTTTAGTCCGATAGGAGGGAGCCATGCTCTTCAGACAGATCTCCTGGGTTAAGTCCGTCCCATCAGCATCAGCTAGTTATCCACGCAGTTGGGGGTCATGTCAGATACCGCAGCCAGGTACTCTCAAGTAGACTGATACCCCAAGCTACATCTATCCCAACATCCTTACGATGTCAACACCCAGAGATACAAACAGTGGTTCAGATCCTGCCTATCCTGGCTAGATGCCTGTGGTCAGACTCCCCAGGCAGAGTCACTGATCTGCAGGCATGCTCAGGATGACACACACCTTGGTTGAAGACATCAGGTCATACACACACACACACACACACACACACACTTGAGATCCAATACTGAACCTCCCCATCAGGTGTTCTGGGTCAGGTCCCTACACCTCACCAAAGACACCCAAGGTACCCCAGGTAGGGTCTCCCATTCAGGGACTCCCTCTGTGTCTTACCCTTGCACCTGCTGGGCTCACCCCTTTTGTGTTCCCCACAGCCATGGACTGCCCTGTCAACAGCCACTATGAGCTCTGCAGTGACTCCTGTCCTATCAGCTGCCCAAGCCTCTCGGCACCTGAGGGCTGTGAATCTACCTGCCGGGAGGGCTGTGTCTGCAACTCTGGCTTCGTGCTTAGTGGTGACACCTGTGTGCCTGTGGGCCAGTGTGGCTGCCTCTATAATGACCGCTACTACCCGCTGGGTGCAACCTTCTACCCAGGCCCTGAGTGTGAGCGGCACTGTGAGTGCGGGACTGGTGGCCAGGTCAGCTGCAAGGAGGGCAAGGCCTGTAGGCCTTATGAGGAGTGCCGGGTAGAGGATGGCATCCAGGCCTGCTATCCCACGGGCTGTGGCCGCTGCCTAGCCAGTGGAGGCATCCACTACATCTCCCTTGATGGACGCGTCTATGACCTGCATGGCTCCTGCTCCTATGTGTTGGCCAAAGTCTGCCAGCCAGATCCTGAGGATGAGGATTTTTCCATTGTGTTTGAGAAGGATGAGGCTGGAGAACCCCAACGGGTGCTGGTTACTGTGGCTGACCAGGTTGTGAGCCTGGCTGGAGGGCCAAAGGTGGGTGCACAGGGCCTTGCACTGGGCTCCTGGGTGGGCACATCCCTGCCCACCTAGAGGGTTCTAAAGGAATCATATCCCTACTTGTAGGGTCTGAGGGAGGCATTGCCTGCACCAGGGGGTTCTGAGGGGGGCACACTTGTCCACCCAGGGCTTCTGAGGGAGTCATAGTCTCAGCCTAAAGGGGCTGAGGGGTACACAGCCTCAGTCTGGAGGAGCTGGGTGTGAAGGTAGTGGCCCTACCCTGGGGCTACAGGGATGTGGTCCTATGAGGAGGATTTCAAAGGAAACATGATCCCACCCCAGCAGGACGGAAGGATGCTCAGCTCTGTCCATGCTGCTCCATGCTGTGGGGTGGGGGAGAGGACATCCTTCTTGTGGCCCATGATTCCCAAACCCTCTGACCCTTCCATTCAGGTCACTGTGGATGGTGAGGATGTCAACCTGCCCGTGGCCGTGGACAGTGTGAAGGTGACTGCTGAAGGCCGAAACATGATTCTGCAGACAACCAAGGGGCTGCGGGTTCTCTTTGATGGCGATGCCCATGTCCTCATATCCATCCCTAGCACCTTCCGTGGACGGATCTGTGGCCTCTGCGGGAACTTCAATGGCAATTGGAGTGACGACTTTGTCCTGCCTGATAACAAGGTGGCCGCCAATGTGGAGGCCTTTGGAACTGCATGGAGGGCCCCCGATTCCCACCCGGGCTGTAGTGAGGGCTGTGGGTCCCAGGGCTGCCCCGTGTGCTTGGCCCAGGACACTGCTGTCTATGAGAGCTATGAGGTCTGCGGGCAGCTCCAGGACACAAAGGGCCCCTTTTCAGCCTGCCACAGCGTGGTAAATCCTTCTGAGTACTTCCGCCAATGTGTGTACGACCAGTGTGCCCAAAAGGGTGACAAAGCCTTCCTCTGCCGAAGCTTGGCAACCTACACAGCAGACTGTCAGGCAGCTGGTGCAGCCGTGAAGCCCTGGAGGACAGACAGCTTCTGCCGTGAGTGTCTGTGGACCCTGGAAGGACCCCTGACCCCATCCTTGGTCCCCCTCTGTTGTGCTGCCCGCTGTGGCTTCTCCCACCACGTGCATACGGTCTCTCTCCTACCCTCTGCCGGTCCCTTCCCAGACTCCTTCAGGACCCACAACTCACGCCTCATGTTCTCCTCTTCCCTAGGACTCTTTCTAGCTCTTTCTGACAGAAAGGGTTGGGCAGGTCAAGGCTTATTGTGTCCATCCTCCTCCCGACAAGACCACAACCATCAGACCCCTAACCGGCTCCCCAGGGCAGGAACATGTCCCCTCACACTCTCCAGGGCAAGGCAATGGCCCTTCATGCCCCATGGCAGAGCCATGTCTCCTGTCTCCTCAGGCAGGACTGACATCTAGGCGTGTCACACACCCCATGAACTCAGATCTGTCCTCAGTGCCACAGTGGATACTGTCCGATGCAGCCTTGAACTATCTCCTGGCTCCTAGCCCTAGGGGTCAAGTGGCCTCCAAGATGCTTTCCTTTAGATGTCCTTAGAGTCCCTCCTACCTGCTGCATTCCTCGATGGAGTCGGCATTTCACCCAAATTAATCCTTCTTTCCCCTATCCTGGTCCCTGTCTTAGAACCATACCAGCCACCAACTGCTTAGCCCCCTGTTTTTCTTTGTCCCACCTCCAGCTGTCTGTCCGCACCTCCCCTTCCCAGCTCCAGCCTCTGTCTGTTCTTCCCCAAACGCAGCATGGTCATTTTCAGCTGTTGCTGTGCGTCCTGCTGGATATGAGCTCTGCTGGACAGGGTTTAGAGACGTCTTCGTCTCTTGTGTCTTCAGAACCGCACGACCCAGGGCGGGGTGCATAGCACGTCCCATTAGGTACTCAGTGTCCTTGTGGAGGTGTGACCCTGCCCTGCCTCCCTCTCTCTGCAGCGCTCCAGTGCCCAGCCAACAGCCACTATTCCATCTGCACATACTCCTGCCAGACTTCCTGTGCAGTTCTCTCCGGCTTCACAGGCTGCACTCCCCGCTGCTTCGAGGGCTGTGAGTGTGATGACCGCTTCCTGCTCTCCCAGGGTGTTTGTGTCCCTTTCCAAGACTGCGGCTGTACCCATAATGGCAAATACTTGCCGGTGAGCAGGGGCTGCTCAGTGGAAGGGGTGGGGGAGGGGCTCAAGGATGGAGTTAAAGGAGCCACCACCATGTCTCAGCTGTGGGATTTGGTGGGAAGAACCTCTTTGTGTCAGTTTCCCATGGCAGCAGTAACAAATTATCCCAGACTCAGTACCTTAAAATGACAGAAATGTATTTCCCACAGTTCTGGAGGCCAGAGCTCAGAAATCAGAATCCCTGGGCTGAAGTCCAGGTGTTTGCAGGTGGCACTGTTTCTGGGGGCTCCAGGGGAGAATATGTCTTGCTCCTTCTACCTTTTGGTGGCCGTAGGTGTCCCTTGTTTGGAATAAGTCCAGTCCAACCTCTGTCACCTCTTCTATGTGCATCACAAAACCTCCTCTGCCTCCTTCTTACAAGGATGCGTGTGATTGCATATAGCATCCACTCGGATAATCCAGGATAAACGCTCCACCCCAAGACCTTTGATGTAGTCACATCTACAGACACCCTTTTCCACATTAGGTAACATTTGCCGGTTCTAGGGTTCAGATATCTCTGAAGGGCTGTAACTTGGCCTCCTACAGTTCCCTCCCCGAACTTCATTTTGCTCACCTCTATCGTGGGCTAATCAGCATCTTGGCGCCATAGCTATCTGAGAAATCTGAGAATCCAGTACAGTTATGAATGCAAGGTGCCTGCTGAGTGCTGGACCTTGTCCCCCGTGCTCATCATCCTCGGTGAAAGGACTGGAAATTTACAACAGTACAATGGGTGGCCTAGCTACCAACCACATAATAGTGTGAATTGAGTGGATTTGTTTCTTGCGAATGCCTTTTGAGTTCTTTCTATGCAACAATTATTTACAGATGTTAATTTAATAATTACAATCCTACAAGATAGGTACTGTCACTCTTTCTCTCATTTTAAAAATGAAGTTTTGATCCAGAAAAGTCAGTTCAGGGCTACGGGCAGTCACATGCATTTACTGGTAGCAGAGTCAAACTTTTGCCCTTTTGGGCCTCACTGTTTGCCAGAAGTCATCCAGGGCCTGCCCCGCCTTGAACCTCTCTGCCTGCACCTCTCCATTCTAGCCCTGACCCTCATGTCTGGGCTGGAAACTGCATTAGATTTCTTAGCCTGGCAATCAGGGGAGAAGCTTGACCCAGGTCACAAATGTAGGCGTCGTCATATAGCAATGGTACAGTTGCCCCTCTGCACATGTAAGTTCCATGTCTGCAGAGTCAGTGTGAAAGTATTTGAAAAGAAAACTTTATCTGTCCTGGACATATACAATTTTTTCTTGTCATTATTTCCTAATCAAAAGTGTACAGTATAACAAATACTTATTATGTAAGCATTGGATTGGGTCTTATCAAAGTAAGTTGGTGACTTAAAGTATACAGGAGGGGCTGGGGATATAGCTCAGTGGTACAAGTGCCTGCCTGGCAAGCACAAGGTCCTGAGTTCGATTCCCAGTACCAAAAATGAAAGAATGAAAGAGAGAGAGAAAGAAAGGAGAAACAGGAGGATGTGAATAGGTAAAAAACACATTTTATGCCATTTTGCATAAGAAACTTGAGCATCCTGAGGTTTTGGTATCCACAGAGGTGACTGTATTTGTTAACTATGTTGATTCTTTTTCTTTCAAAGCTGTCAAATTTTATTTTTGAAGAATTCAAAATTAAGAAAAGTTGCAAGACTATTACACAGCACTCCTGTATACCCTTCATGAAGAGCTTCAGTTGTTGACCTTATGCCCCACTTGCTCTAGTAATCCTCGCCCTGTATATAAACAGATCCAGTCTCAAAAAAAATTAAGGAAAAGACTGGGATTTAGCTTGATATGAAGGCCCTGGGTTCAATCCCTAGTATACACACCAAAGGGGAAAAAAAGTGAAAAGAAAGAAAAGAAAAAGATAATGAAGGTCAGAGGGGGAGGAAAAAAAAAACCAGAAGAAAGTCAGTTCCTGAAAATAGATTTCCAGGGTCCTGTGTTCTGGAAAAAAGGTGTGGGTACCAGGACTCTGTGATGTTCCGGTGCCCATCCTTACCTTAACAGTTAGCTTTTGCTGGGCTGCAGATCACTTTAGAATGTGATGGCTTAAAACACAACTTTTTATTTCATTTGTAATTCTGTGCCTGTGGTTTGAATGGGGCAGTTCATGTGCTACACCCTGAGTTGACTCTTGTATTTGTAGTCACTTGGTATATCCGTTGAGGGCTGCCTGGCCTAAAATGGTGAATTAGTCAGCTTTCTGTAAGAAAATGCTGGAGTCAGGCTACTTTATAGAGAAAAGGGTTTATTTAGCTCACAGGTTTGGAGACTGAAGTTCAACCATCATGATGAAGGCTCCAGCTTGGCTAATTCACAGCAGTATTAGTTTGTTTGTTTGTAGACAGAGTCTCACTATGCAGCAGTTCAGGCTGGTCTTGAACTCACTATATAGTCCAGATTGGCCTTGGACTTGTGACAATCCTTTTGCCTCAGCCTTCTGAGTGCTGAGATTACAGGCATGTGCCATGCTCAGTGGTAAATCACATTATAGTAGGAGCATGTGTTTATCTCAGTCCATGTGTGGAGTCTTCTTCTAGTCGTGGGGTGGGTTCCATCCCAGTAACCTTATCTAATTTAGTCACTTTCCAAAGGTCCCTCCTGTAAACACTATAGTTGGAGTAAGTTTCCACTCTTATATGAGTTCGGGAGGACTAACTGTGGGGAGTGACCTGAGCTGACAGTTGTCTCTGTTCATGCAGCCCCTCATCCTCCAGAGGACAAATCCAGCCTTGCTCTCACAGGGACTGTATAGAATTCCCAGTGAGAGATGAGGTTCTTGAGGTTCACAAACAAACTTTATACAACAGTGCTTCTGCTGTTTTATTGACAAGACACAGTCTGGGGGCCAGCTAGAGTTCATGGGTAGGGGAAATGCACTCCGTTTTTTAATGGAAGTCTGCCAAGAAACCACCTGCAGGCTGGGTGTGGAGGCACACACCTATGATGCCTGCACTCTGGGAGAGTGAGGCAAAAAGATCATGGGTTCAAGCCTAACCTGGGCAATATGGTAATTTAGTGAGACTGGTTTGTAAATGTTATTTATTTATGTATTTATTATTTTTGGTTTTTTGAGACAGGGTCTCTCTATGTAGTTCAGGCTGGAGATGATTACATAGCCCTGCCTGGCCTTGAACTCATGGTGATCCTCCAGTCTCAGCCTCCTGAGTGCTGGGATTACAGGCATGAACCACATTGCCCAGCACCAGACTCTGTTTTAAAATAAGAAATAAAAAAAGAGCTGGGGATGTAGCTCATTGAAAGAGCCCTGGATTCAACCCTTAATACTGCAAAAAGCAAAACAAAAACACACCCTGCATGAAGCAGAGGGTGAGTTGGGGGCGTGGCTATGCCTGCAGCGCCTCACACCACCCCAACCTGACCCTCTTCTGTGCGCAGGTGAACACCTCTCTGCTAATGTCAGACTGCAGTGAGTGCTGCTCATGCTCTTCAAGCACTGGCCTGACATGCCGGGCTACTAGCTGTCCAGCAGGCAAAGTCTGCGGTCTCCAGGAAGGATCTTGGGTCTGCCAGGTGGCCCATGGGCTCTGTTCTGTCTCCGTGGGTGCCAACCTCACCACCTTCGATGGTGTCCTCAGTGCCATTGGCTCCCCTGGCGTCTATGAGATCTCTTCCCGTTGCTCAGGACTAGAGGAGAGCATCCCCTGGTACCGTCTGCTTGCTGATGTCCAGTCCTGCCAGAACAATGTCAAGGCTGTGGACAAGATCCACATCTTCTTCAAGGACGGGATAGTGACTGTGACTCAAAGCAAGGGCGTCTGGGTAAGCTGGGGCATGGTGGGAGATGTCTCCCCTTGGGCTTTTGTTCTTTATATCGCAGTGTCTCGTGCTTCAGGTTGCCTTGCTGTTTCCCTTATCCAGATCTCTACAGTTTGATCCTCAGATTTGTATTTATCTCAATATTGTAAGCATTTCATACATAGTCACTCTGTTCTGACTGAGTTTTTGGGGGGCGGGGTTCAACTGGATCTCACTCGATAGAAGCCTAAGCCTCCTGTGTTGAGATTACAGGCATGAGCCATTCATGCCCAGAGTGGCTGAGTCATTGAGGAGCAAAAATGTACTCAAATAACAGTAGTTTTGATATTTGTATTAATCAAAGCTCCGTTGTTTGAAAGTGACAGAAAACTGGGTCAGGGATTTAGCTCAGTGGCATAAGTGCCTGCCTTGCAAGCACACAGTCATGAGTTCAATCCCCAGGACCAGAAAAAAAAAAGTGTCAGGAAACCAAGTTCAAACTGCCTTCAGCAAAGATGAATTGACTGTCTCACATAACTAGAAAATCCAAAGATATAGCCTCAGGAGTAGCTGAAAGTTGTTGTCCTAGCAAAATTATCAGAGATTTGTACCTCTACCTTTTAGACTTCTTGTTTACCAAATCACCTTTCTCAGACAGGCCTTTCTCTCACAGGGTCAAAGACAATTTGCCAGCTGACCCAGGTCTATAGCCCACCAGCTAAGCTACCTAGCAGACAGTGATCCAACAAAAGTCTAGGATCTTTTCTCATTGGGTCAGCTTGGATCACATGCCCACTGCTGGAACCAATCATTGTGGTCTTAGGGATGTAATTAGTTAAACTGGGGTCACCTGATGTGTCAGGGTTCCTCAAGACCAGGTTCCATGATTCACTAGAAGAACTCAGATACACTTAGACTAAGAATTATTACAATGAAAGATACCAAGCAAAATCATCACTGGGGAAAGATGAATCCAGCAAAATCCAGAAGAGACTGGACACAAGTTGACATGAGTCCTCTTCTTGTGGAATCATATCAGATATGCTTAATTCCCCCAGAAATAGTAAACTGTGACAAAACCTGTGAAATAAGCCAGGTGTGGTGGTACTTACCTGTAATCCCAGTACTCTGGGAGGCTGAAGCAGGAGGATTGTAAATTTGAGCCCAGCCTGGGTGATTTAGCAAGAGTTTATCTCAAATTTTAAGAATTTGAAAAAGGCTGGGGATATAGCTAAGTGCAAAGGCCTTAGGTAACCTCAGTACCAGAACAAACAAGTGAAAAAAAAATCCAATCAAACCACACCAAACCCCCGGTGAAATGTTATCTACCAGGGAACTTCATTCAAGTTTCAGTGCCTAAGGTTTTCACTGGGAGCTGGTCATGGAGGAATCCTTTGCCTAGCACTTATCAAAATTTTAGCCTAGCAGAAGGAAACTCCCAGAAGGTGTTCAGCACCCTTCTCTATCACTGGAATATGAGCTTCAGGTGAGCAGAGATCCTGACCATGCCAACTTCCCCCTTATCTCTAATACCCACATCAGGACCTGGTGGCCTATGGGTACCAGGTAAGGTTTGGTTTTATGAGTCAGCCCTGTTCCTTCTGTGTCAGGCTGTACGATAGGTAACAGAGATGGCTCAGACCCAGTTCTCATGCTTGAAAAGCTGGCAGCTGGTAAGGCTTTTTATCCACTGAGTCTCCATCTATTGTTTGTTGCATCTATCCTTCCTTTCAGGATTTATTTTCCTCCTCTATTCTTCCTTCCTTATTTCCTTCTTTCCTCCCTCCTCTTTTCTTCCTTCCTTCCTTCCTTCCTTCCTTCCTTCCTTCCTTCCTTCCTTCCTTCCTTCCAACCACCTACCCACCTGTCTTCTCAGATCTGTACCTATCTTTCTTCTTTGTGTATGTCACCAGTCGTCTGGCAGAGGAAGACTGAGATACAAAAAGTATTTGGACAGAAGAGGTCACCTCTTTCAAAGAAGTTTCCAAGAGATTCTAACTTTAGAAGTGTTAAATTATCACCTGAAACAGAACAGTTATTTAAAGCAAATACATGATTACTGAGTCTGCAGCCTATAATAAAGGAACAGAAATGTTCTCATGTGATTATATTTGCTAAGATCATTATTTACCAAACTAAGGGATGAGGTAATTTTTGTTATGGAGCCAGTAACTTACAGCCCATACAAAAGGGTTCTTTAATTTTGAAAACTAGAACCAGACAAGATGATCCTGGGGTTTGATTGTTTGTTAGATACAACGTGCTTTTCTCCCCTGATCTTGGGAGACCCCTTCCTCCCTCCTTCAATGCAGAGGAGAAATAGCCCATGGCAGAGCAGAGCAGGTAGAGGAGCACAAAACATCAAAGCAGTGAAGCAACTTGTTTCTTTCTATTCCATATGAGTTACCCACCTTTTTTCGTGGTGCCACCCACACCCAGGATGGGGCACCCTTAATCCCAGCATCACACCCTTAATTCCAGCATCACACACCCCAATCCAGCCTCCTTCAAAACTCCCTACCTATGACCACATGAGGTTTTGGGAAGACATTTGGATACAAGCCATGGCAGTCTCCATGCTGGTAACAGCTCAGCTATTCTGTGGCTCTGGGCCTCACCTCTTTCTTTGTCTGTGCCTGCTACCAGGTGAATGGCCAGCAAGTGGAGCTCCCAGCTGAAGTGCTAACATCTGTGTCAATCAGCCGGGCTTCCGATGGGTCCGTGGTAGTCAGCCAGAAGGCAGGGGTCCAGGTGCAGCTGGGAAGCAACGGGCATCTGGATGTGACAGTTGATGATGGCCTTGCTGGCAAGCTATGTGGGGCCTGTGGAAACTTCGATGGAAAACAGGACAATGACTTACGTGGAGAAAAAGCAGCGGAGAACTGGGAAGCACCAGACTTCTCCCCATGGTGAGGGATGCGGTGTGGAAGCCAGGCTTTCTGGGGCAGGGCCACCTACCTGGATCCTCATGGGAAGGGGGCATTGTGGATGGGTGCTTAGTCCTCACAACATGCTTTCTGTCTCTTGCAGCAACAACTGATCAGTCATCAACTAGGAATGAAGACTTTGAGACCTGACACCTTAGAGATTACAATGGTTGAAGGATGTACTGTGTGCCCCTACCCTGCTCTATTCCTTTGCTCAGCCCCTGAGGCCAAATGTGAGAGCATTTAATAAATACCCGAAGCCAAGCTGCATGCCAGAGTGTCAGTCTCATGCCTTTCATCCTCCATTTGCCTCCCATACAGCAGGGCGTCTGGCACAGGGCAGATACGGGCAAGGGAGGATGCATGCACAGATGCCTGAGTACAGGGAGAAACAGCTGGTTGGATGGGGGAAAGGGTGTCTGGGGAAATACGTAGATGTAGAAATGGATTAGAAGAATAGATGGATGATAAGGTGAATGGTTAGATGAAAGGAAGAAATGAATGAGAGACAGTGAGAGAGGGAGAGAGAGATCTATTGATTCTGGATTTAACATTTATAACCCTAGCAAGTTACTACATTTCTAACAGTTTCCTTGTCTTTAAAGTGAAATTAATGCCAGTTTTTAATCTCATAGAATTTAAATAAAGATTGAGGGTATTAATCCAGCAAAAAAAAATTCAAGGATTGAAGGGAAGGCACTAGTAGAATTCAGCGGTGCTAAACCAGGCTGCTATTGCTGAAAGCTCTGAAAGGTTCATCATCACTGACATAAGGGTCAGGTCTTTGTTGCTGGCACAAAATACCTGTCATACAGTGTTGGTGACCATGTATTATAAATTGAGTCTAGGGCACATCCAAGATTGCACTTGTCTTGCCCTTTTGGGCCAGATTGGAACCTGAAAACTCCCTCTCTTTTCTGGTCACAGCTGGAAGCCCTAGGGCTAATGCCTGGGTGGCACTCACAGGGCAAGGTAAGACCTGCTAAAGAGGATAAGGCACCTGAGGAAACTCTGTCTTTGTCCTTGCAGGGATGTTTTAGTCTCCCTAGCCCATTGTAGTTGCCATTACTGCTCCAGGAAGCACTCACTGCCCTTCACCTATAGTCCTTCACTCAGGTGTAGTAAATAAATACCAAGCGTCTGGGTGCCTCATGGCCTTTTGTTCTAGAGAACAAGTGGTTGCCCGAGATCTCTGCTACCCTTGCTCTTTCTTTCCTTTCCCACCATGCATGGTAACCAGGGCAGGAGTCTAGGACCCACTTCAGGGGTTGCTAGTACCACACAGTTTAATGGAGGAAGGATTTACTTGGCTCATGGTGTCAGAGGCTTTCGCACATGGTTGGCGGGTGGCAAGGCAGGAACATCATGGCTGAAGGGTGTGGCAAAAGAAAGCTGCCCACCTCCTGGCAGCCAGGAAGCAGCAGGAAAAGAGTCCTCACATCCACTCAGTTGCTCATATCCCATCACTGGCAATCAGCCCTTCAACACAATGTGACTTCAGGGAGACATTTTGGATCCCTACTATAAAAGGGGGTGCTGAATGCTAGATGAAAAAGGCACATTAATTAAACACCAAGGAGTGTCAGACGCTGATGCTAATAAGTAAGATGAAGGCAGAAAACATACCACTGGGCATTAGCAACATGGAAGTCCTTAGTGACATTTTGGTGCAGTGATGGAGGTGGAAATCTGATTTAAAGAGAAAAGTGAGAAGTGAAGACAATAAGTATAGACAATCCTTTTAAGGAATTTTTTTTAAAGGATCCGGCTAGAGTGGTTATGTCTTTCTTCATCTACACTCAGCTGTCAGGACCCTGACTGGGACAGGTGAGCACAGGTGTGGTGGTAAAGGTGGTAGGGAGTCTGGTCAGATGCTGAGGGCAGTGTGAGTCATGAAGGGATGGGGCATGGGTGCAAAGGTGATGAGCTTAGTGGATTGTTGAGAATGATGGCTCTTGGACACTAATTTTTGAGAAACTGAGGTGGGGACATAGGAGGTGATGGGCAGAAAGTAGATGTACAGAACCGAGACATCTTCATTACTTTGTTGTCACTAAGACACAATGCCCAACATCCAAAACTCTAAGGAGGAATGGCTTCTTTTGGCTCAAAGTTTGTAGAGGTTTCAATGCACAATTCATTGGCTCTGAAGGCAGGGAGGCATGACAGAAGAGAAAGAGCTCATGGCACACAACAAGGGGAAGCAGAGAGCTATCAAGGGCGGGAAGAAGGAGGGAGGTACACCCTCCTAGGCCACGCCCCCAGTGAGACTCCTCCCTCTGCCAGGCTTCACCTCCCAAATCACATTTATCACATTTAGCTATAAACTCATCAGTAGACTAATCCATTAATGGGTCTCACACCTCCATGGTCCAGTCACCTCCCCAACCCCGACCTGTGAGTACATGAGGCTTTGGGGGTCATCTGAATATAAACCCCAATATGAGATGCTGTAGAGGCTGTAGTTGGGCAATGGTCACTGTCAGGACATAGGTCTTGAAGCTATCACAGTCTAGGAGTATCACAGTCACCCCAGTATCTCCAGCATTGGGTCTAAGTGTGACCACAGGAAGAAAAGGTTGGGTGGAGGCCAAGGCCCCTGGAGGAAAGGAGGGCAGAGCACTGAGAAACCTGAAGGACCATGAGCTTGAATTTGAAGTTCACAGAGAACAATGACAGGGCAGTGTGGGGGCAGTGGTGCCAGAGCTAAAATTACAGAGCAGAAGCGACCTGGGAGCCTATGGTGCTGGCAACAAAATCAGGAGCAGATGTTACCTTGTGATGGTGTAAGCTTCAAAGTTAGAGGTTTGGGGAGGGGACAGAAAGAAGGTGTTTAGAGGTGGTGTTGAAAAGCAGGGAGGATCTTACCCCATCCCTGAGAGCAGAGGGTGGCTAGAGCAGGGAGGTAAAAGGGGCTTCTAAGGGACTCGAGGAGATGTGCACCATCGAGGAGAGCTCCAAGTGCTTTCCAGCCCTGCCCTGCCTGGCCACACCTCCCCCAGCCAGGTCCCAACCATCATGGACCACTGTGGTGTGGGGCCAGTCTGTCTCCTCCACTGGACTGGCAACTCCAGGAATCAGAGCCTGGGTCTATTTCAACCCCAATTGCGTCCCTCACAGGTGAACAGTAGGCAGACACTGAGTCCTACAGTGCCAGTTTCAGGTCTGCATAACAAGTTAGAAGATGAAATACCTCAGAACCAGAAGATGGTGCCAGGATTCCAGGAAATAGGGCTGACAACCCAAATTCACACTGTACTCTGAGGATTTTTATCCCTTAAAAACATTAGTGCAGCATGGTGGCACATACCTATAATCTCAGCTACTCAGGAGGCTGAGACAGGAGGATCACACATTCAAGGCCAGAATGGGTAATAAAGTGAGAACTTGTCTGGAAATAAAAAATAAAAAGGACCAGGGGTAGAATTTCCTGGGTCCAGTCCCCAATACTGAAAGGAATAAAAAATGAATGCCTACAGTATAACCCACAGGAAATAGGTAACATTATCCTGCATTGGACTCATTTGAATAATTACACAGCTCCTAGAAATCCATAACAGAGTTAACTACTTCATCCCATACTTTTTAAAGTTTATATAGGTTTTTCATCTTAATGTCTATACAAATATCCAGGAATGTTCCTGTGCAAACTGGTGACATCGTGCAGTTAGAATATCTTTACAGAGAACTCAGAGCAGTACCAGTTCCTCCACTCATCCAATAAACATTTCCTGAGCTCCCCTAGGCCTGTTCTAGGCCACAGCAGCACGGCAGTGATGGTAACAGACTTTGTATCTTGGCTATAGAACCATGCATGGACTCTCTGGAAGATTTTCAGAATTCTCAGAATAGTACTTCTGCTTTAAATTGTATATTAAATACATGGATGGATATTAGTGCTTTGATATTGCAAAGGAAAAAATCCTCAGTGCTTATGTAGAATCTACTCATTCCCCATATCTTATGCCCCTGCTCTTGCTAATCTTGTCCATCCTTGCCTCCTCACTGGTCCACTGCAGCGGGCCACTTCCTGGCCTTCCTGTTCCCACCCCTCCTCCCACAGTCTGTATCCCACATGCACTCAGAATGTCTTCATGTCAGGTCGGGCCCCGTCTGCTTAGGCCACTTCTGCAAAGGCAAACAAAAACACTGAAATGACACCCAGGATTTGGAGGAAGATTTATTTACACCGACAGGCACTGATTGGGATCATTCCCAGAATATCAGGCCCTGATCTCTGGTGGTCTAAGGTTTATATGAGGTAAATAAAGCAGGAAGTACAGAGGCAGAATGGCTTGTCAATTGGGGATTGGTTTATACAATGTGTATCGTAGTGAGCAGCTATGCATCACAGGGACCAGCCATTTCTAAGAGACCAGTAGCAAATGGAACCAGAACAGGAATAATATATTACCTGAGCAAGAAAGAAACCAAAGCATACTGGTTGATAGGGTGTGTGTGTGTGTGTGCATTTTCTGCTATACTTCCATAGCTCTGTCTCACTTATGGTAAAATCTGTCTCCACCGAAGCCGTAAAGACTTGTGTAATCTGTTCTTCTTACCTCCCAGACCCCGTGTTCTGTCACTCTCTTCCCTGCTCACTCTGCTCCAATGACACTGGTCACTATTTCTCCAACCTTCCATTCTGTTCTGCCTCAGGCCCTTTGCACCTGCAATATTGCCTGCCTGGAATTCTTTTGGTGCTTGCTTCACTCCTCACCTCTTCTAGCTCTTTGCTCGAGTCACCTGATGCATTCTTGACCACTCTATAAAAAAAAAAATCACCCTTCCCTCCAATCCCTGTGTCCGTTTCCTGCTTTTACTTTCTCCATAGCACTTACTACCTTCTAACGTTTAACACCTTAATTAAAAAATGAGCTCTAGTGAAATAGGGATTTTTGTCTCATTCACTACTGTATTCACAGCGACTAGAACAGTGTCTGGTATGTAGAAGATGCATAATATGTTTTCCGAAGATATAAATTGGAGCTCAGAAAAGGTGCACTTGTTCTTGGGGGTGGAGATGAGTGAGGGAAGGTTTGTTGGGTATACAGGGAGCCTTAGATAGGCAGATTCTTTCTGTTCCTTCGGCTTTATAAAGTCTACGCCTCCTCGCTGGTCATGGTGGGTGGGCTTGAACCGTGATCTCCGCACTTTGGAGGCTGAGGCTCTCCGCACTTTGGAGGCTGAGGCAGGAGGGTCGTAAGTTTGAGCCCAATTTTTTTTCTCACCAGTCAACGAATGAAACATCACGTCTCTACCCAGAAGTGTGGGCGGCTAACAACTTATCTAGGGGAAAGTAAGGCAGAGAGCAGAACCCATAAGGAGGCTGCTACTCACACTCACTAGAAGGAAACTGGAAGCAGGTTTAAGGCAGAGATCGCTGCGCCAGCAAAGCTCAGAGACTGACAGCGAGAAAACGATCAACTTCAGGGTCTGGAGAATCCCCGCCCTCTGCACGTAGGCGGAACTCCCGGCTGGAAGGACAACCGGTGGGCGGGGCTACGCGGCTGCGTCTCGCGTCAGACGCCGTCGCGCGCCTGCGCTCATTTCCACGTGCGAAAGCTCCGGGCTCGTGGAGTCAGGGACGCCGGAGACGCCACGAGCCGCGCAGCTTAGCGCTCACCATGAAGCCAGGTGCTGTCTGGAGTTGGGGTCAGGGCTTAGGGACTGGGGCGAGCGGGATTTCGGGTGCTTTGGCTTGGGCCCAGGGGTCGTGCTCTGAGCCTGGGATCAGGGCTAGCGTAGGGCGGGGGTCCTGGTTCTGCTAAAGGATCGATCTTGACCTGGGGAAGACGGAGTGGAGGGGGGTTGTGACCGGCTTCGGAGTCACGGTCGTCAGTCCTGGGCCTTAACCCAGGGATCGGGGGTCCTGACTGCGGGTTCCTTTAACAGAGGCGGGTTTTAGATACGGGGGTAGGGACGGCATTCTAGGATCCTGCCCTAGAGTCTGGATCCGGGGCCTTGGATCTCTTGAGCATGGGTTATGGGGATCTGCCTCGGATCGGAGATGGAGAGCCCCAGATCTTGATTCCGGGACTTGATTTTGAGAAGCTATGGTGGATGAGGCACCCTATTTTCCCGCTCTCTACACTTCCAGGGAGGTGGGTCCCCGAAGTTGGGCTAAGATTTGAGGGCTAAGGATTTCCAACTCTCTGATGAGAGAAACTTCACGAGCCTGGCCTTGGCGGATGGAGAGAGGGTACTCATAGGGCCTGAATAGTTTTTTCAGTCCACATTTCCCGTTATTCCGTTGAACCTACACCTCCCCTCCTAGGGAAATGATGAGAATCCCTGGCTTTGACAGTTGAAGGGTTCAGTTCGGTTTTCATTTCTGGTTCAGCCTCTTAGCCTCCCAAGTGACCTTGAACAAGTGGCTTTGCCTCTGAGCCTCGATTTTCTGACCAATAAAATGGCAGCCTCTTAGGATTAAATGAGGTCATAATTTTTAAAGAAAATAGCAGTGTTTGACATCTAATGGTACTGGCTTTGTTATCTTTGTCTTTTTAAGGGGAACAAAGCTAGGGTTCCCTCCCCCCCCCCTTTGGAGACAGGGTCATGCTATGTAGTTCAGGCTGGCCTTGAACTTACTGTGTAACCCAGGCTGACCTCGACCTGCCACAGCCTCCCGAGTGCTGGGATTACAGGCCTAGGCCACTACATCCAGCTAAAGCTAGGATTCTTGTCTCTGATGTGTAAGTTTCTTAAATCAGGCCTCCCAACCTCTGCCTCTCTCTGTGAGAACTTGCTCCATTGTTTGGGGAGTTGTATATCGTTGCCAAAAGGCTGTGATTCCCAGTGCGGGTTTTCTTCCTGTATGTATGCATGCAGGTGGAGAGATAGGAGTCATCTGCAGGGGACTGTGGATTCGGCCCCCAACCCCACCCCAGGTCCTGGTTCTTTGTGTTGAGGGACTCTCACGCAGAAGGGTAGGGGCTGCTAAGACCCTGACGTGCCTGCAGGCATCTCGTGGACTGATTTCCCCAGGAATGGAGGATGCACCTTCTTCCCTCAGACCTTCCCACTGCATGGTATAGACTGTGAAGTAGTGGAAATTGTTAGAGGTCAGCTCTTCACTAAAGATTTTAGTTGTGGTGAGAGGAAACCTGTGGGAGATTGAGGAGGGCTGTAACACAGTGTGGTTATCGTGTGTAAAGGGGATCCTTCTTGCTTCAGTTTGTAAATTGTAGGGGGAAACAGACACATCAGTGGGAATTTGTTGCTGAAACCTAGGAGATGATGAGACTTGTACCCACAGGGCAGTAGCAGTGGACTTGCTGACAAAATTTTCTGGTTTGGGAATATGTGTATGTGAGAGAGAGGAGCCAGGGCAACCACAGGTTTGGGGTATATATCCAGAAGAATAGAGTGAACATTTTGGAGTTAGGGAAGGTTGTGGAACAAGAACAGATTATAAATCAGGGACTCTGTGAGCACACCACCCCCCCCAATTTCCAGAAGAATTTGTGTGCATGTGTTTTTTTCTTGAGGAATGAGTCTTCACTAAGTTCTCTAGGATCTGAAATGGGTTAAAATTAGTTGAATATCTGGGACCAAAAGTTTACATTCAAGCCTACTGTACCCCATAGGTCCCACACTTGCCTGGTCTCTGATCTTTTAGGTCAGAGGGTCTGAATAGGCCTACCTATAGGCTTCTCTCCTAAGTAGGGAAGAGAGGAAATTCAGTCTTAGTTTAAATAACAATATTCAAACTGTTCCAGGCTGTATATTATGTGGAGTGCTTTTGTAAATAAAGTCATTTAATCTTTACAGGTCTGAGGTGGAAAGTGACACCTTTGATCCTTTCCTACTCTTTTAGGTCATGAATGGCAAGGGCATGAATGACCTCCCTGTGAAATACATAAAGGGAGAGGCCAGGGATCACCTGTGTTCTGAACAGGACCAGGGGATTAAGAATCATCAGCAGACAATTGCTCATTTAATGTTTATTGAGCTTTTACTTTGTGTTGGATGATGTGCAGGGATGTGGTGGTGATGGAAACAATTAAAAATCCTTGTGCATTTGGTGCTTAACTATATTGGGAGAGGCAATGGTGACAATGTAAATAGCTCCATGTGTGATTGTTGCTATAGAGAGAAGTAAAGCAGGGTAAAAAGTAGACTGGCCAGAAAGGCCCTCCTGAGACCGTAACATTTTAGTTTGTGATCTGGCTGCAGAGAAGTGGGGAGCTGTGCACTCTGCAGGACCCAGGCATGGGAACAGCAAATAGTAGGGTTACAGGTGTTACAAAAGCTGTGCTGTGTTCCTTCATCAGTAGGATGAGCACAGGGCCCATCTGGGAAGTCAGTGGAGGCCAGATTCCTGGCATCATGGTTTTCTCAATTTGGGCTACACCTTACCCCAGGGAGCTCTCCAAAGTCCCCATGCTTGGCACAGTTAAATCTGAATCTCTTTAGTTCCAGGGATTAAGCAAGGTGTAGCTCATTTACCCCAGGAAAGGGATTTTGATTTTATTTTGGATGCGGTGGGAAATTCTTGGAGCTATTTGGGCAGGGAAATAAGGAGGCCTGATTTGCTGTTTTAAAAAGATCATCCAAGCTGGTCTGGACTAAGAGGAGAGGATTGGAAATTCGAGTCCTGCCTGGGCAGCTTAGTGAGACCCTGTCTCAGAAAATAAAAGGGGCTGGGGATGTGGTTCTGTGGTAGTGTGCTGCTGGGTTTGAACCCCAGCATCCTGCGTCCACCATCCATTGACTTCTTGCTGGGTGGAACGTAGAGGGAGGAGATACAAGGTGAACAGTTCTTGCTTTATTGTATGTTTAAGAGTTTTGAAATTTTCTTCTCTCAAAAAAAAATTTTTTTTTTTTTTTTTGTACCAGGGATCAAACTCATGACTTTGTGCCTGCCAGGCAGGTGCTTATTCTGCTGAGCTAAATCCTTGGCTTGAAATGTTTTAAAAATTAAATTAATAATAGCTACTAAATTATCTTTTCAAAGAAACAGAAAAGGCCTAGAGTAAAACAAAGGAGGAAAGAACTACATTTTCATCTTTAATACCAGTAAGATGCATGAAGATAGCACAAGGTGTGAACAGGATGCATCTTTATAAAAATATTAGCAAGTTTATATTGAAAAATTGAATAGTTTACATGGTGAAGTAATTTTAAACCATCACTAATTTTCAGGCTGGTTTAATAACTCATATATATATATAACTCATATATATATATATATATATATATATATATATATATATATTTTTTTTTTTTTTTTCTTTTCAGATTCTTGAGACAAGGTCTCAGCATATGTTCCAGGTTGGCCTTGAACTCACTATGTAGCCCAGGCTGGCCTTGAACTCACAGTAATTCTCCTGCCTCAGCCTCCCGAGTGCTGAGATTACTGGCGTGTGCCACCACATCCAGCTAATTTATGTGGTTTTTCAGAATAATACTTCAGAGCTTTTGTATTCACCACAGAAAAGTCACATATTAAATCCGTTAGCACAGAAAGGGTGTTTTGTGCTCGATGAACAATATTTGCTGCTTCAAACAATGTTTTGCGCTCGATGAACAATATTTGCTCTGTCCTGATGTGACAAAAATAGTCTTTCATAATCTATTTTTAAGGCTTTTTGACCATATAGTCAACCCTTAAACGACATGCAGATTTTTGCCCACCCTTAGAAGGGCAGTTTCACTCTCCCCTCCCCCTTTTTTCTCCCTTGATAAAATAAGCAGTTCTTGGTTGTGATTGGGAGTTTTGAAAAAATTAAATTAGTAACAGCTGTTAAGTTACATTTTCCAAGAAAGAAAAAACAAAAATAAAGGTGAAACAAAATGACATTTTTGTCTTTAATACCATTAAAGAGTGGAATGCGGGAGCTTGGGAGCAGGGAGATGGGCTAGCAGGGAACTGTGTTATGCTGAACTGCCCTTCTTTGGGGCGGGGGTGGGGGGTGGAGTGGTGCTTGTCTTCCAGATACAAGGTCAAGGTGAGAAGGCAGCAAGGTGTTTCCAGCTCTAGGGGACTCTGTTGCCACAGTGCCTTTACACACACACAGGGCTCTCTAATTTAGGGGCAGGCTCAGAATTGGGGATTGAACCTGGGGCCTTCACAGTGAGCTATATCTGCAACCCTTTGTTTATTTATTTATTTAAAATTTTGAGACAGGGTCTCACTAAGTTGCCTAGGCTGGGCTAGAATTTGGGATCCTGCTCCTTCAGCTTCCCAGATGCTGGGATTATAGTGGAGTGCCACTGGGTTCACCAGACAATAGAATGAGTTCTATAAATCTGGTATCCCAGCCGGGGATTTAACTCAGTGGTGTAAGTGCCTGCCTGGCAAGCTCAAGGTCATGAGTTCGATCCCTGGCACAAACCAAACCAAACCAAACCAGAAGAAAGAAAGAAGGAAAAAGATAAAAGAATACTATCCCGCCCAAAACACCAGGGTAGCAATAGTAACCTGTATCTGTTTCCATATTCTGCCTCTTTGCTAACCCCATAATGTCTCCTTCCTGGGCAGTAATCAGCATCATGAGTTTTACCTTTATCTTTTCTGGGCAGAGAGGCTATCTCAGTTCCTAACAGAGCATAGCACTGGTTAGTTTTAGGTTTTGCTGAACTTTATAGAAAGGATTTTGCTTTCGACATGGTTGGTAGAAACTTGTTTTTTTTAATTAGCATTGTCATTCTGAGACACCTATCTGAGGTGTATAACTCAGGGTTTTTGTTGTTCTTGTGGCTGTTTTCCATTTTATTTGTCTGTTGTCGCTGGATATTTGAGTTCATCCTCTGTTTTCCGCGTTGTGGACATTC
The DNA here is from genome assembly GCA_004027455.1 of Hydrochoerus hydrochaeris. Classification (NCBI taxonomy): domain Eukaryota; kingdom Metazoa; phylum Chordata; class Mammalia; order Rodentia; family Hydrochaeridae; genus Hydrochoerus; species Hydrochoerus hydrochaeris. The sequence goes on along the minus strand of PVLA01005770.1, from coordinate 58,298 downwards.
TTGGCCGTGTGTTCAAGGGCCTGAAGACACATGCTTCCCTGGTTTCTCACCTGAGTGCAACTGCTGGGTGAGTGCTATTCAGCCTTTTAAGTGTCATTACCTTGACTTTTTGTTGTTTCACCCACAGGTTTCAGCCCCCGTGGAGGTGGCTTTGGCGGCCGAGGGGGCTTTGGTGACCGTGGAGGTCGTGGTGGTCGTGGTGGAGGCCGAGGTGGTTTTGGTGGTGGCCGAGGGCGAGGTGGCGGAGGCTTTAGAGGCCGTGGCCGAGGAGGAGGTGGCGGCGGAGGACGGGGTATGTGAAGTCGACAAGGGAGGTGGAAAGGACCTTCTTGGGCACAGGGAGCAAAGAGTTGGGGGTCTCCCTCACCTACCACAATTTTCTCTGATAGGTGGAGGCTTCCAGTCTGGTGGCAGCCGTGGTCGTGGCCGGGGAGGAAAAAGAGGAAACCAGTCGGGGAAGAATGTGATGGTGGAGCCTCACCGGCATGAGGGTGAGGGAGGATGGCAGGCAGCCACGTCAAGGTTAGGGCTGGTGTGGGACCTCAGAGTCCTCAGCCTTCTCTGTTCTGCTTACCAGGTGTCTTCATCTGCCGCGGAAAGGAAGATGCACTCGTCACCAAGAATCTGGTCCCTGGAGAGTCTGTATATGGAGAGAAGAGAGTCTCCATTTCGGTGAGACCCAGTCCCCCGTGCAAGCCACCAGACCCCAGCCGATGGTGTCACAAGTGGCCTGATCTCCTTGCCCCCTTCTATGTGACCTACACATGACAACCAGGGGATCATCAGTACATAGGTCAGGCTCCCCTCCCCTGTCTTCTGAGACTCAGCACTGCCTGAAAGACCTGAGCTATCACAGTGCCTCGAGGGACATGTGGTCTCCCTGTTCTCCCCTCTTCTGTCTGGTGCAGGGCTACTTCCTTCCGTCATCTCTCTGTGGTCAAGAGTCACCTGGTCTTTGTGATAAGGCCATCTCGTATCACCCTGTCTGTCAAAAGCAGCCTTTACTGCCCATCCTTGTGTCATTTTCTCTGTGCTCAGCCACACCTCTGCTTGGGGTCTTCCTGTTCATTTGCCCTCTGCCTGAAATTCTTGAGTGGCACTCTCTGGCACTCCAGGTTGAGTCAGAAGTCACCTTCCTGGCCACCCTGTCATTCTCCCTCATTGTGCACTGCTCCTGTGCTTCCCATCTGCTCTCCTGGCTTGGTCTCTGCAGTACCTGTCCTCATCTACTGTGGCATGTGTCCTACAGGTTACAGTAGGTTTCTTTAGTGTATACTTAGTCCGTAAGGGCTGATCTGGATCTGTCTTCATTGTGGTGTCCCCAGCGGCTGGGACAGGAGCAGGAGATGGTGACATAAGTGTGCCAGTCATATTACTGTTTAGTGCTTCTTCTGAGTCAGCAATATCCATGAGAGGATAAGGGCTGCTCTGTCATGGTCACTGCCGTGCGCCTGTGTGTTCAGTTCTTGTATGGTGATTGCACCACCTATTGCTTTTGAGGGCACCAAGGGTAAGGGTAATTCTGGAAAAGAGCCTAGCGCTGACTATCATCCCCATCTCTCCTGGTCTAGGAAGGAGATGACAAAATTGAGTACCGAGCCTGGAACCCCTTCCGCTCCAAACTGGCTGCAGCAATCCTTGGTGGTGTGGACCAGATCCACATCAAACCTGGGGCAAAGGTTCTCTACCTTGGGGCAGCCTCTGGCACCACAGTCTCCCATGTCTCTGACATCGTAGGCCTGGTGAGTCGGATGGGTTGGGGGTGGGCTACTCTGCCAGTCTGGAATGGGGGCCCAGCAGCTTCCCATACCATGTGGCTTAGGGCTGGCCCTTCCTTCTGTGCCTATGAGTAGAACAACCTGAGGCCTTGAGGGAAGAGGGGTAGGCATGAATTTAACCATCACTAGCAGGACCCAAAGCTGGAGAGTAGGGAGTTTGGTTTTTTTGAAAATTCCGTGCCTCTAGCTGGGCATAATGGTATGTGGCTGTTATTCCATCTACTTAGGAGGCTGAGTCAGGAAGATGCAGTTTGAGGCCTGAGCAACATGAACTAGACCTTATGTCTAAGAAAAAAAAAATGCTTTCAAGTTCTGTTCTTCCTGTTTCTCTTTAAAGAACTGATAGTTCTCATAGTTCTGGGCCTACATTGCTGCATGGCTGTACAGGTTTCTCCTGTAGAAAGTGCTCGGTATCTGTGTGTTTCACTTCATCACTTCTTACTTGTAACATGATTATAGGCTGTTTAATTTGGTGGTTAGACTCTCCAAGCTCTTTTGTAGGCATTTTGTAATGATACGGCTTTCAGCAAGTTACCTAACCTACCTTAGTTTACCCAGGATAGGATTTTGTGGAAATTCCTAAAAGTGCCTGCCCATTGCTAATACACGTAGCTTTTGTTATGTCATCTCTGTTGTGTTGGTTGTGATTTTAAGCCTCTGTTGGGAGCCTGGGCCCTCATATCAGGCAAATTTGAGTATAGTTTTGCTGCTTGCTGAATAACCCGTGGTCAGTGTCTTCATGTTTTTTATACCTTGCTTTATTTACCTGTAATGTAGACATCATAACAATAGTCATTACTTGCTGTGTTTTTTATGTGGGGGTCTGAAGAGATGCTGTGTGTAGTGCAGGGGCCTGAAGTAGTCACTCCATACGTGAGGACCGGTATCATTATACATTATCATTGGATTCATTTTAGGATGGTCTTGTCTATGCAGTTGAGTTCTCTCACCGTTCTGGCCGTGATCTTATCAACTTGGCCAAGAAGAGGACCAACATTATTCCTGTGATTGAGGATGCTCGACACCCACACAAATACCGCATGCTCATCGGTGAGGGGTCTGGGGTGGCCAAGGGCAGCTAGGACAAGCCACTGCAGGGTTCCTGGAAGAATCAGCGGGGCCTGGATTCAGATGGAGTTAGGGTGCATGAGCAGGCCTCTTGAGTCTGCAGGAATGGAAAGGGGGAGGAGAGCCAGGTGAGGTGGTATTTGGTAACTGCCACAGATGCCTGGAGCTCTGGGAAGGCCCACTTCTTTGATCTCCCTGCTTCCTAGGTTTCCTGCACTTCCTGCCTCCTTCCAAAACATGGTACCTTTTACACTACTTTCGCTTCTGTTTAAAAGCCTCTTTCAAGGGCCCTTATTGTTTGGTGGCGTCCTAGCACAAACTTAGCATGGCCTGATCTGCAGGGGCCCATTGTGAATATTAATGATTTTTTAAAAAAGAAAAAATTTAAAAATGCAAGTTAAAAATAGCCTGGTAAATTTCCCTGAGGTTATTGATAAGAACATTTGCTATCTGCTTTTCCCAAGTTTTAGAGTTTTCTTTTATACCACTTTATCATTTTAAAAAAAAAATCACATTGCTTTAAAAACATTACTTTTCATTCCACTCATTTTTCTTTGCTTTTTCCATGCCTTTACCCCCCGCCCTTGCTCTGCAGCTTGTTTTCATTTAACAGTCTTCCACACACTCTTGCCTTTAACTGCTCACCTTTACTTGTCTTTTTGATGACATGTCTATCTCCCCCCAGACCCGGGAGCATCTCGAGGGCAGGGTCCGGGTCTGACTCGTCTCTGTGTCCCCCACGCCCAGCCCAGGGCTGGCCACAGAGTAGGTGGCAACCATGTTTTACAAGAGGAGTGAATGAATGTTATGACTGTGGGCTTTGGACCCATCTCAGGGTGGGCACTGTGGAGGGAGGGGGTTCAGTGGGAGGAGGGAGAGTGAAGCAGGGAGACTCTCCCAGGAGCCTGCTGGTAGAACACTGGCCTCATGGAAGGGTCTGGGAAGACCTCTGGGTGGATCTAGCTTTTAACTGTTGTCCTCTCTCCTTAGCAATGGTGGATGTTATCTTTGCTGATGTGGCCCAGCCAGATCAAACCCGAATTGTAGCCTTGAATGCCCATACCTTCCTACGTAACGGAGGACACTTTGTGATTTCCATCAAGGTGCAGGACTTGGACTCTTTGAGATGGGGTATTAGTATCCCAGGGAGGAATCTTTGGATTTAAGGAGGAAAGTAGCATAGGTTGCTGAGGCTGACCATCTGCGTTTGAATTCCACCTATGTGACTTTGAGCAAGTTGCTTAACCTTTATAACTCAGTTTCTTTGCTTGTAACATTAGAAATATTAGTCTTGTCTTTTAAGAACTGACGTAAGATTAATCAACATGTGAAGTGTCCAGAACAAATCCTGTCATAGAATAGATACTAGATAAATGTTAGTTGCATTTTTCAAAATGTGTTATAATTTGAAATGCAGAGAACTCCCATGGGCCTTTCACCAGGTTTACTATCTGTGATAGTAGCTTTTTGCTATTTGTTTTATTGTTCCTGGCAGCATTGCTACCACTAAGAAGCAGCAGAAAAAATCCTTACTACAAAGTTGGGGTTTGGTTTGGTTTTGGTTTTGTTTGTTTGTTTGCTGGTATTGGGGAATGAACCCAGGATCTTTACACTAAGCCACACCCCCCAGCCCATTTTATTTTGAGATAGTTTCTCATTAAATTTGCCCAGGTGGGACTTGAAGTTTAGGTCCTTTTGTTTCAATCTTGTGAAGTTCTAAGATTACATGTGTGCCACCACCAAGCCCCATTTAAACACTGGCTTTTGATAAATAGGACATCTGGCCTTGAATTTAAAACTTTTCTGATTTTTTTTTTAAAACGGTGACAAAGTTTATTTGAAAAAGTGAGGAAGAAACTAGCTCAGCAGAGCCAGCTTGGGCCAAGTAAAGGGAAAAAGCAAGATAAAAGTACACCCTGGAGGACACAGGGTGGGCTATCATAAGGAAAGCCCATGATAGCACCAATTCAGTTTTTGGCCACATTTCCAAAGCCTGGATTTCACTCGAGTTTCTGATGAGAACATTTTTCTGGCTTAAAGAGCATCAAAAAGGAAATCAGCCCAGAGCTCGGTGCAGAGATCAAATTCTTTCTCCTTTGTAGGCCAACTGCATTGACTCCACAGCCTCAGCTGAGGCCGTGTTTGCTTCTGAAGTGAAGAAGATGCAGCAGGAGAACATGAAGCCCCAGGAGCAGCTGACCCTAGAGCCATACGAGAGAGACCATGCTGTGGTGGTGGGTGTGTACAGGTGAGCAGGAGCCAGTAATCCAAGACAGGTCTCCCTTCCCTGCATTCAGAGTGCTGTGGTTCTGGGGACCCCTAGAATGGTGACAACTGTGACACTCCTCCCTCCCATTCCTGTCTTCTGATCACAGGCCACCTCCCAAGGTGAAGAATTGAAGCTCAATGCTGTCTGGATTCCCAGAGATGTGTGTTGCTACTGTTTTGTTGCACGTGCGATTTTTCTATTAAAAGACTCATCTGTTGCTCTGTTTACTAATTGTTACACGACCATCATAGACAACTGGACGCTCCTGCCCTTGGTCATCTTTGCTTGGTGGGGGGTCGAAAGTTTTAATCAGGTCACGCAGCGCATGCTCCAATCCCAATTGTTTCTTGCACAGCTGTACCTTGACTTGGGGATTTGGGCTCGATGTAGTTTACTGCGCGTGTGTGCCAGCCGGGAGCAAAGCGCTCGGACTGCGCAGGCGCAGAGTGTTACCCTGGTCACGTGAAGGGAGCGGATGGGAGGGCAGGGGCGGAGCTTGGGTGGAGTGGGGGCGGTTTGTTGTGGTCGCCATTTTGCTGGTTGCATTACTGGGTAATCGGGGCCCTGGCACGCCGCGTCCGCCGGATACCTTCCGCCCGTGGGCAGGTCTGAGCTCGGACTCCCCGAGCAGTTTGAGTCCCCTTACCCGCGCCCTCAGGTAACGATCGGGCGATGGGTGGGGCGGCATGCGCTCACTGGGAGAAAGTGATCGGGATCCGCCCTGTCTGCGTCGCCGGGAGACTTAGCACGAGGCTGAGGGAGAAGAGGGGGGCGTCGGGCAGGTGCGGGTTGTGCCTGGCTATTCATAGTCGGATTCCTGGAAGGGGCTGAGCCAAGGGAGCCCTCTCAAGAAGGAGGTTGGGAGGGGGTAACTGGGCCCCACTCCCGCCCTTTGTTTGGGCTCTGTCTCTGCTCCGCCGGCCGCTTCATCGTCGCCTAGCAACAGCTGCTTTGTGTTGTGATTGGCTGAGTTCCTGGCAGCAACGACCAATGATACGGTTGTTGCCATGGGAGGTGCGGCTTGCCAAACTCTCGCTTGGGCCCCGCCTGCCTGTTCTTTACCGTCCGGGGCGGTCCTCCTAGGTTGGGGGGCGGGACGCCAGGGTCCCTGGGGGCGGGTGGCCTCTCAGGGCAGGGCGGGGCCGGCGGTGCGAGGGTTAACCCTCCCCTCCCCCGTCCACCTGCTCTCCCCTCCCCCGCTTGCCCTGAGCTGACCTTAGTCCGCTCCTTTCCCCCGCCCTTGGCGGCGGCGGTGCACGGTGGTGGCTGTTGTCACCCACCGGGCTGCCTGTCCTGCTTGCCCTCACCACCGCGGGGTTTGCCACCCCGGCCGGGCAGGGAACCGGCGACTGCCTTCTCACCACCACCACCTCCGCCATGCTGGCTGCTCGCCCACTCCACTGGGGGCCCCACCGCGCCCCAGCCCCCCGAGGGCCCCGCACCAGCCCTGACCCGGGTAGGGGGTGGGGGCTGGGAGTGACATTCCTAGTGTGGGAGGCCCCCGGGAAAGAGGTGGTTTGTTGGGGGGAGATCCGAGGGAGGGGGGATTCTGGAGTGCAAGACGGGATGGAAAGGATTTGACATGGGCGAGGTGCACTTAGAGGATTTGGTTGTGGCGGACACTGGGAGGAGAGAAACCTCTGTGATATCTGGAGGTATGGCTAGGGGGACCTTCTAGGAATAGGTGCAGTTATGCAGTGATCCGGTATAGAAAGGGATAACGAGAAATTACTCTAGGAGGAATGTTAGATAGGGGGAGGACAAGGACCCAGAGTAGGGGAGAATAGGAGGATCACTCTAACCTGTGAGAGAAGAGACTTTCCTTTTGCTTCCAGCAGAAGGGACTTTCGTAGAGGTTCAGATAACCTTGATGTGACCAGGAGGTCCTGAGAACCCCATATGGCTTTAGGGGCCTGCAGAGGACTCTGCTGTGGCCTGGGGATTCCAGAGAACTTAGGTAGTTTGGGGGATCCCTAGAGTTCTGGAATGGGAAAAACCTGAGTAGACTTAGGGTGGAGGGAGTTTTCTGTGGGTGCCTTCCAGATGTTCAAGGAAGACCACAATAGGATAGGGGCTTTTGTGAAGCTTCTGGGGAGAGCCGGGAGTACAAACAGGAAGACAGTGAATTCTGCCCAAACTCTTATTTTCTTTCTTCTCTTTTCTTGCCCCCAATCGCTGGTGTCCCTCTTCTCCTGTCACCACCCATATCCACCCCTCCCACCTGTCTGACTCCCAATCACTTTGTTTTACATGTTGTTTGTGCTGCCTCATTGTTTGACCCTCAATTTGTTGAGGGATTCTCTTGTGCTCCTTTACCTGCCTGCCTCTTCTCTGTGTCTCCCTCTGGTTGTTCTGTTGCACCCTTTGCCTTCTCCCTCTGTGCCCTGCCTTCTTTCTCATGCATCTCTCTCCCCTGCCTCTTACTATCCTACATGTCTCTTGTTCCATGTTGTTTCCCCATCTCCTACCTGCTCTCAGGTCTCAGCGGCGGTGGCAGCCGAGGTGCAGGATGCGAGAAGGCGCCCCCCGGCCGGGCTCCCGCTCCAGGTCTCGCACCCCTGCGGCCCTCTGAGCCCACCATGGCCATCCCACCAGGCCATGGGCCCTTCTCTGGCCTCCCGGAGCCCCAGGAGCACATGCAGGTAGGCATGTAGCTGGCTTCTCACCTGTGTAGGGGTAAGAGGAGACTGGAAATAGAAGGGTCTCAAGGCCCAAAGCTGCTGTGGTTGCACAGGACCATCTCTGAGGGATATAACTGGCCTCATAGAAGTAGAAAAGTTTTAAACAGAGTCACTTTGGAGAATCTTGGTTCAAATCCTGATGTGGTAGCTGAATTACTTAGGTTCTTCATACTTCTGTTTTCTGTTCTGTGAATGGGGCCAGTGATGATACCTTCTTCAGAGATGATTGTTAGGGTTAAACAGGTTGATGAAATATCATACATGTAAAGCACTAAGAATGGTGCTTGGTGTGAAGCAAATATGGAGTAAATATTCACTGCGAAGAACATCCAGAGCGCGAGACAGGGAGGGAGGTTGAGCCTGAAGGGTCTTGGCTACAGGGCCAAGGTGGTATAGGATGAAGATCGCTAAGGATAGAGGAGGTAAGGTTCTGAAATGTGGAGCTTGGAGTTAGATGCATTGGGAAGTCCAGGGTCCTAGATCCCAGTCCTGGTGCCCTTGGGATAAAGGAACTGGACAGAGGTGCTCAGAGTTGGAGGTGAGAGTTGAAAAGGTCCTAGAAGATGAGGGCAGATAGCTCTGAGGTCACTTCATAGGTAGGATTCCCAAAATAGATGGTCTCAGATAGAAGCGCTGGGGGGCAAAGCCCAGGTTTCCCATATGGAGGTTAGAAGTAAATAAAGCTATGGGAAGCCCACAGGGTCTAGGTCAAAGGTCAGGGGTAAATCTCTTACTCCATTTACAGGGGAGATCTCCAGTGAGTAGTCACTGTGGGCTAGACCCTGCTCAAGGCTCGGGATAAACAAAGACAAGAACTACATCCTTGCCCTCAGGAAGTTTATATTCTCATGTAGGAGCCAGACAGTGGCCAGATAAGTGTATGTGGTCTTGACCAGCCAGCAGCCCATTTAGTTTTCCCACTGGAGGTCCAAAGGTAAAGGCCTGTCCTCTTGCCCCTTGACCCACCCCACAGGTATTGCCTGATGTGCGACTGCTGCCTCGGAGGCTGCCCCTGGCCTTTCGGGATGCAGCCTCAGCCCCACTGCGCAAACTGTCTGTGGACCTCATCAAGACCTACAAGCACATCAATGAGGTGGGCAGGGGGTGGGGTCCTGGGCTGGGTGCTGAGGTGTCTTGCTGCTGGCCCAGGTCACTCACCAGTCCCTGTGTTCTGGCTGGCTGGCTGGGCAGGTATATTATGCAAAGAAGAAGAGGCGGGCCCAACAGGTGCCACCCCAGGACTCGAGCACCAAGAAGGAGAAGAAGGTCCTGAACCATGGTTATGATGATGACAACCATGACTACATTGTGCGCAGTGGTGAGCGCTGGTTGGAGCGCTACGAGATTGACTCTCTCATAGGCAAAGGCTCCTTTGGCCAGGTGAGAACAGCCATCAGTCTGGTCCAGCGATTGAGGGGTACAGGCTCCCACCAACACTGCCCCATATATCTAGGGTCTTAGTGACTTCAAGTTCTGTACTGGGCCCCTCTTCCCAGCCTTGTTACTTAGTTTCTCTGTGCTTTAATTTCCTTTTCTGTAAAAGTACAAATACTATGACCATTCACATAAGGTAACTATGTTATTTCATGTTTCACATTGACACCAGCGCCTGGGTAATGGTGAGCACACAACTGTGTATTAGTAGTGTTAGTGACAGTGTGATTGGTGGGTCTCCCTGCCAGAAAGAGAAGAGCAGCAACTGTCCCCATGCTGCCCCTGCCTCCATTGGTGACTTGCCCTACCCTTGACAGGTGGTGAAAGCTTACGATCATCAGACACAGGAGTTGGTGGCCATCAAGATTATCAAGAACAAAAAAGCGTTCTTGAACCAGGCCCAGATTGAGCTGCGGCTGCTGGAGTTGATGAACCAGCATGACACGGAGATGAAGTATTACATAGGTGAAGCCTGGGGTGGTGGGCACTTGGCACAAAGGCCAGAGCAGGGCTAGTCCCCCTCAGTCCAGGGGGCGGTGGCGCTGGTTTCTTCAGGGCAGGGAGGCACTCCCTGGGGCCTCCCCGAGCTACTGATTCTCCTGATTCTTTCATGCTTTTTGCCATTCACCTGATAAAGGTGGTCAGAACTTACGAGTGTTCTCACAGAGCCAAGCTCTGTTGCCAGCATTTTATATAAATTACCTCACTGCAGCCCCATGAGGAGATTACATGCTCACATGTTGGAGATAAGAAACACAGGCATTCAGTGTTGTCACTTATGCGAGGTGACGGTTTGTACTAAGCAGAGCTATAACTGATAAGGTTGTAGACTCTGGAGCCTTGATTCTTAAAGCCATGCCAGTCTTTCTCCTCACTTACACTTACTCCTCTTTGAAAAGGAAAATTTACATCCTTACTGTAATTGGAAAATCAGTGTTCCTTGTCTTTAAATATAACTGAGATAAAGATGGTGTTACTAGATTGAGGAAGTGTGGAAATGTATTGAAGAGCTACTGGAAGCTAACAGAAACTTCTCTTTAGTTTAATTAGAAGATTTGACAGACTTGAAAGAGTACTGCTTGGGTAAGTCAGGTTGGTTACCATGTAGAAGCATTGTGACTGGGTACCGAGGGGCATACCACTCTTTGATCAGTGTGCAGGTAGTAGAGGTACTCACTACTGTGTGACTCCAGGCTATCACTGGCAATCTCTGAACCTGTTTCTTTGTTATTTGTTTGTCTTCTTTCCCATAGTGCACCTAAAGCGACACTTCATGTTCCGGAACCACCTGTGCCTGGTGTTTGAGCTGCTGTCCTACAACCTGTATGACCTCCTGCGCAATACACACTTCCGTGGAGTTTCACTGAACCTGACCCGGAAGCTGGCCCAGCAGCTCTGCACAGCGCTGCTCTTTCTGGCCACACCTGAGCTCAGCATCATTCACTGCGACCTCAAGCCTGAGAACATCCTGCTCTGCAACCCAAAGCGCAGTGCCATCAAGATTGTGGACTTTGGCAGCTCCTGCCAGCTTGGCCAGAGGGTGCGGCTCAGACGGGGGATGAGTGGGGAGAGTTCATGGTGTGGGTATGGCTAGGTCAGGGCAGAATGAGTCCAGGCCATCGGGATGGATGGCTGAGAGATGGCGCTCGACATGAGATGCTGCTGGTATGGTTGGGAGGGTAGGGCCAGTGCATGATGGAGGTAGAGGAGGGGCTGAGAGGTATACTGCCCTTTGGGAAGGGCACAGGTGAGCCTGAGCGGGCAGGGCTGGTTCTGAAGTTCCAGATGTGGGCAGGTGAAGTTGCTTGGGTCCAACCTGGGGTGCTGCTTTGCTAAGTTGTTTCTGCTGTCTTCTTGAAGTGGGGGGTGAGGAGGCCTTCAGCTTCGCAGCTTCGTGTGAGTTGGCATTAAAGTGACTCACACTAGAGCTTTGGGAACTGCTGCCCTGTGACTGGTAGTGGGCAGTGGGCCAGGGCTAAGAATGGAGTTAGGGTTAGATCAGCCCAGCAGAGGCTGTGGAGGCTGATGAACAAGATGGTTCAGGAGTTTTCAGGAGGGTTAGTACTAAGGATGTCAGAATGTGGAGCATTCTTCCCCAGTTAGAAAGGGGTCTTGATATCAGATGGGTCCTCTTAGCTTTTGGGGTAACAGTGGGGCCAGTGGAGAGGCTGGGACCCCTGACTATTGACCTCTCTTCAGATCTACCAGTATATCCAGAGCCGCTTCTACCGTTCGCCGGAGGTGCTCCTGGGCACACCCTATGACCTGGCCATTGACATGTGGTCCCTGGGCTGCATCCTGGTGGAGATGCACACTGGAGAACCCCTGTTCAGTGGCTCAAATGAGGTGCGCCCCCAGGAAGGGCTGTGCTGGAGGTGGAGGGGTGGAGCCTGGCTGGCCCGGTGCCCCTGACCACCACCTGCCTGCAGGTGGACCAGATGAGCCGCATCGTGGAGGTGCTGGGTATCCCACCAGCCCCCATGCTGGAGCAGGCACCCAAGGCTCGAAAGTACTTTGAGCGGCTGCCTGGGGGTGGCTGGACCCTACGACGGACAAAGGAACTCAGGAAGGTGCGGCCCCTGCCCCATGCCACTCCTTCCACCCTGGGTGGCCCTCACTTTCACACTTGGGGCTCCCTCGCTCTGCTTCCTCTCCCTGTGTCTTTCCCTTTCTTCCTCTTGCCCGTCTGTCCCTTCATCCCCTGCCCCCTGTTGTCCTTCCCACCCTATGATTCTTCTTAGCTTCTCTTTCCACTTTCTCTGCTGTGCCTCTGTTTCCCCGTGTGTGTCTCCCTGCCCTTCCTGCCCACTGACGGCCACTCTCTTGCCCCCCCTCCCCCCCTCCCTGCCAGGATTACCAGGGCCCTGGGACACGGCGGCTGCAGGAGGTGCTGGGCGTGCAGACGGGCGGGCCCGGGGGCCGGCGGGCGGGGGAGCCGGGCCACAGCCCCGCCGACTACCTCCGCTTCCAGGACCTGGTGCTGCGCATGCTGGAGTATGAGCCCGCCGCCCGCATCAGCCCTTTGGGGGCTCTGCAGCACGGCTTCTTCCGCCGCACTGCCGACGAGGCCACCAACACAGGCCCGGCAGGCAGCAGTGCCTCCACTTCACCCGCACCCCTCGACACCTGCCCCTCCTCTAGTACCGCCAGCTCCATCTCCAGTTCTGGTGGGTGCCCAGTGCCTAGATGGGGTGCAGCGGGGTGGGGGCAGCTCTGTTTGGCCCAGCCTGGACACCTTGTCCCTGAGTGTCATGGGAGATTTGAAACAGCCTAATTCTGAACTCCAAAATAAGGTGGGAGGAGAGCCTCCTGTGGTCCTGATGCGATGTCTTGAAACTCTGGACTCAGACCTCTCAAGTTGGTTAGATACCCAAAACTGAACTCTGAACTTGTATTTCAAAAGGGTCCTTTAGATGTGCTATGGTTCCAGAGTGCAGACATGGGCCAGTGCCTGGCCTAGCCAGACTTAACTACTTGAAATCCCAGCCACTTCATCTTGTCTGTGGCCTCTTCTTTTCCCTGGTACTTTTAGGAGGCTCCAGTGGCTCCTCCAGTGACAACCGGACCTACCGCTACAGCAACCGATATTGTGGAGGCCCTGGACCCCCCATCACTGACTGTGAGATGAACAGCCCCCAGGTACTAGGGCTTTGAAGAAGTGGTGGGGAGCCTGGGGTTTTAGGACTGAGTTTCCTTTACCCACTGCGTCTTTGCTTTTTTTAGGTCCCATCCTCCCAGCTGCTGCGCCCCTGGGCAGGGGGTGATGTGCCTCACAAGACACATCAAGCCCCTACCTCTGCCTCATCACTGCCGGGGACCGGGGCCCAGTTACCCCCCCAGCCCCGATGCCTTGGCCGTCCCCCATCACCAACCTCACCACCACCCCCGGAGCTGATGGATGTGAGCCTGGTGGGCGGCCCTCCAGACTGCTCCCCACTTCACCCAGCACCTGCCCCCCAGCACCCGGCTGCATCAGCCCTCCGGACTCGGATGACAGGAGGTCGTCCACCTCTCCCACCCCCTGATGACCCTACTGCTCTGGGGTCTCGCTTGGGCCTCCGTGGTGTACCCCAGAGTACAGCAGCCAGCTCATGACCCTGCCCCCTCCCTAGGGCCCCTCCTGAAGCCATACCCCCTCCCCATCTGGGGGCCCTGGGCTCCCATCCTCATCTCTCCCCTTGACTGGAATTGCTGCTACCCAGCTGGGGTGGGTGAGGCCTGCACTGATTGGGCCCGGGGCAAGGGGTCAAGGAGAGGGGTTTGGCCACACTCTCCCCACTTAAGGACTGGACCCTTGGCCCCCTCTCCCCCATTGTTTTCTATTTATTGTACCAAAGACAGTGGTGGTCTGGTGGAGGGGAGACTCCCCTTACCCTAGGGCCCTAGGAGGGGGTGGGGGCAGGTGGGGGAGATGGCCTTGCTCCTCCTCGCTGTACCCGTCAGTAAAGAGCTTTCTCACATGCCTGCCTGAGCGTTTGCAGGGCCTTGGTCCCCTCACCTGACCCTCAGAGGCATGGTGGGGCAAGGGTTTGGGGAAGAGGGTGCCAGATCTCTGGCGTGGATACATCCTTTCTGGAGAAGTTAATGGCTGTTGATGGAGCATGGGGCTGCAGGAGTTCTGGAGCTAAAGCATCCTGCCCAGGATCCTGTCCCATATTTGCCTTTTCCAGGGTAAACTGAGACTATAAAGGAGTAAATGCCCCCTTCTGGCCTCTCTCTGGGAAGCACCATGTACTGCCCTCCTAGGTCAGGGCTCCCAGAGTCTGCACAGGAGCAACTCATGCCAGGCAGGCATCTAGCGGGTTCTGGGTGCACTCGGCAGGCCTTGTTTGTGCCATCAGGGAAACAGGCAGGCAGGCAGTGGGTAGACTTAATCCACACGTTTGGTCCCATCCTTTGGAATCATTGCGGAGCAAGGCATTTTGAGTCTCAGGCAAAAAGATTCTCCCTGGGTTCAAGGTAAGTGGTCTTATTTCCATGGCAGTTTGGAAATTTCTGTCTCCCAATCAGCCAATCAAGGACCGCCTGATTCAAAGGGTAGGTTATCACACCATTGGGGCGCGGGGATTCCTGGGAAATGGAGTTCTAGGCTGCAGTCTTTACTGGTTTTTTTTTGATGGCGAACTACAAAGACCAGAATTCTCTCATACGCCCGGGGGAGGGTTCTCTGGTAGCCAATCAGGAGTAGGAGGCAGGGAAAAGCCGGATGTCGGAGGCGGGTTAGTAGAGGTAGAGAAGAGTATGATTGGATGGTTTTGGCTGTGTACTGCCCACGTGTTTAGTTTTGCCTGGTATGGGAAAGGTGGGCTCACGGGCTAAACGGACAGAGCATACAGGTTAGATGCGAGCAATTCCAGAGGAGGTGGTGGCGCAGAGAACTGATGCGGCTGCGTTGTACGGGACACGGCTGCGTGGTATGTCTGTGCAGGCTTTTAGGAAGCTCCTTTTAGTAGATACAGGTTAGGACCCGGCGACAGATCTGTACCTGTTGACCAATGGGAGGCAGCTTGAGATGCGGTGGGAATGCGGAGAAAACGGGTAGAGAGAGCGTCCTCAAAGGGTAGGTACGCTCAGAGCTGAGATTTGAAAACGAAAAGGATGTTTTGGGGATGGTGGTGAAATGGCATGTACAGAAGCAGCATGGAGAAAGGCCTGTATTTTGTGAGCTGCAGGTGAATGGATGGAGATCATTTTGAAAGTTCTGAATAGATTCCATTGTGGCAGATTTTCTTGATCAATTAGGTTGCTGGACTTTGTCCTGAAAGCAATGAAGAACCATAAGAGGATTTCAGGACGGTAAGGGGCATGCCCCTGTTTCCTGCAATGTGAGAATGGGTAGACTGACTGTAAAGAAACTGGGGTGTGATGGTTGTAGCATGTTGCTAGCCAAGAGATACCACGGGTGAGTTAGGGTAGGGCCATTCTAAGGAATGCAGGAGGGGGAGGGTAGGTTGACAGGATGTGTGGGAGGGGAGGTAGAGGATGGGAAAGGAACTGTTCCTGTGCATAGAACAGTATTCATCCTCTGACATTGTAGATTCACCATAAGGTTTTTTTTTTTTTTTTGTGGCTCCAGGGCTTAAACCCAAGCCTTTGTACATGCTGGGTAAGCACTCTACCACTGTCACACTCCCATCTGCCTGAGTAAAAATATTTTGGATGAACAGCACTAGGAGAGAGGTACTATTATGATCTCTCTTTTGTAGGTGAGGACATTGAAGGCAGAAGTGATTAGAAAATGGGCTCAAGGGTGTGTGTGTGTGTGTGTTTGAGAACTTTTGACTCAACAGGGTGCAAGATGAGCCTAGAAGCACCATCAAAGGCCAGATTATGTAGATCCTGTAAGGAATTGGGGGTAGGCACAGAAGCGTAAATCTCACATTTCTATTTCCAGCCAAGGACCTCTCCCCTGAGTTCCTGATTGACTGCTTACTTGATACCTCTTTGTTTATCTCCAGAGTGAGCTGGGTCACACTGAACTACAGAGGCAGTCTCCACAATGGTCTTCCTGCTCCCACCCCTCCTGCCACAATCTGTTTCTCACATGCAGCTAGAGGGACTCTATAAACACTTGCATCAGGTCTTATCCTTCCCTATTCAGAACCCTTCCATAGCTCTGTCTCATTCAAGTTTAAAGCCAGTCTTATCTATGGCCTACAGGGCCTTGCACAATCTGTCTTTCTCACTGTCTGACAGACTCAACTATCCTTATTCATTCTGCTCTGGACACACTGATCTCAGTGCCTTTGCACTTGCTGTTCCATTTTCCTGTGGAACACTCATGTCTCAGATAATGCCAGATTCATTCCTTCATCTGGTTTAAGTCTTGACTCAGATATCACTTTTTCCTAGGAATTTTTCCTGACCATCTTTCTAAAATTATAATATTAATATCCATATCAACTTTTTCTTGAACTTTTTCCTTGTGTTAATCATATCACTGTTAATACACCATACAATTTGTCTAGTTTATTCTACCCCTACCCTAGAGAGTATCAGCTTCATGAGGTTAGCTTTTTTCTACTTCATGCTTTATCTGCAACACCTAGGAGTACTTGGCACAGTCGTACACTAACTTTATAAGATGAACAGTTTCAGAGCATGGATTTGGATTCCAGCATCCTGAGGACTCTGCACATCCCCTGTCTATACACCTTAAGCTGTTCTGAGGGCTCAAGACAGTTAACAGGTATTTCATCCTACCTCTGCTTTATGCTCAGTGTTGAGACCCAATAGTATTCCCAGAGAACTCAGTCTCAGCAGTGAGGGTTCAGAAGTCAAATAATTATGCAAATGTGAAATTACAAAGAAATGCAGAGAATGCTATATAAGCATTTGATAGGAAATCTAATCTGGATCCAAGAAAGGTTTGAGGCCATCAAAAACACCATCAAAGAATGTGATTCTTAGAACTCAGAGGCTGAGATGGAACAAGAGGCCAGACCGTGTTGATCCTACGAGGAATGTGGGCTCTTGCTGCTTGTGTAGTGGGAAGTTGTAGGGTAGCTTTAAGTGTATTACTGAGAAAGAACTCAGTAAATTCTGTATTTCAAAAGATTTCTCTCAATATTGTGCTATTTTAGCTGGTGTGCGGGCATGGGAGTGATACCATCTTGGGTATCCTAACCCAACAGCCAGCTTATACTCTGGAGTACAGACAAACCATCCTAAAGGCCTCTCATCTTCCTGAGTTTTGCCAGGACTACAGAATAATAAGCAAATAATTAGCTGCTATTTTGTGGTACTGTGTTTTAGGATGATTTGTTAAGCATCAGTAGCTAATAAAAACAAGTTAATATTTTTGGAGATCTTACCACTTTATATATTAGCTCATTGAATCCTCAAAGCTACTCTAAGTGGCACTGTTATTCCCATTCTACAGATGAGAAAGTGAAAGGGAAGACACACAGAAAGTTTATAAAGTACTAGCAATGTACCTGGCCCATGCTACACCTGAATATGTAATTGCTATTACCAGCATCGGAATTTTCATAATTGTCGCAGAAGTGGTGACTAGATAAATACTAGCATTTTGAACTCACTGTTAGTGGCGTGGCTACAGGCCATTTTCTTGGAAGGACTAGTAGAGGCAGAAAGGCATCAGCACCTTGTGATATTGATGGAGTGTCAGATTAAGCCTGAGCCTGAGTGACTTACTCCTGGACTTTCTCATTAGGGACCCCATTATATCTGTGTCATTTAAGTAAAGTTGAATGAGAGCTCACTATTACTTGGAACCCTAAACATCTTAACTGATCCCAGGCTCGTCTTTGTGTACCTGCATGTGTCTGTGTGTACATATGTGTCTGGTGTTGGGGATGAAAAACCAAACAACTTACACATGCTAGGCAAGTGGTCTGCCACTGAGCTCTGTCACCAACCCCCCTGGGTCTTCATTCACTTATTTTCTGATTCATTAGATATTGGGTACTTATCATGTGACAAACACTGTTTAAAGTACTGGTGTTATAACATCAAGCAAGACCCCCATGAAACCTACTTTGCAGTGGGCAAAGTGATGACTAAGTATTAGTGAAGAAAGTTATAATATTTGAGGATTGGAGGGATAAAGGGACAAGAGGGGCTATTTTAGGTGGAGGGGTTAAAGATGTGTTTGAGGATACTCTTAGCAGAAGACCTGACCAAAAGATAAGCCAGTGGTAAAAATATTTTGAGACAAGGGACATTGGCTGGGGTGGCGGGAGTCCCAGCATGTTCAAAGGTTCTGGGACATAGAGTGTTTTAGAGGAGTAGAAAGGCCTGAATTAGAGCAGAATAAATAATGTGAAGGGAAGGAGATGAGGGCAAGGTCACATGGTGCCTGATAGGCCAGGTAAGGCCTTGATGCTGAGTGGCGTGGGAAACAGGCTTGTTAGGCTGAAGCAATGTGATCTAAGGTTCTTCCCTCTGGTGGCTATGTGGATGCCAGTAGGACTCCAATGGAGAGACCACTGCCAAAGTCTGGCTGAGAGATGCCGGGGGCTTAGCCAAGGTGATAGCAGAAGATGAAGTCAGATGTTGTATCTAATTTGAGGGAGAATTCCCAGGCCTAGACTGTTGGTGTGGAGTGGGAAAGAGGAGTCCAGGGCAACTGGTAACTGTGTGGAGAAGCCTAATGCAGGAGGAACTCACCATGCAAGTGTGGTACCTACTAGCCTAACTGCCTGGGGAGGTCTGGGCTTGGTGGTGGCTGGTGTGCTGGTGGCATGGTTCTTTGAGCCTTTTTTTTTTTTTTTTTTTTTGGTAAATTTAGATTTGCAAATTTGTGAAAATCCAGCTTGAGCTCACATAAAGGAGAAAGTGTAGATGGAAATGAGGTTTGAGAATGAGAGCTGCGAGGCACAGGAAGAGGTGGCAGCTGTAACCCTGGTAAGAGCTGACGGTGTGTGCATGAAGGCTGGACAGGGGCGTGTGGAGCTGTTGGAGTGTGGGTAAATTTTGAATGCAGGGCCCACAGTGGGTCATCTGGGAGTAGTGACAGGAGGAAATGCAAAAGAGCCTCATGAGAACATGTCAGAACATGGGTCATGGATCCTTGGCTTTTCGCACTGCTCCTGGGCTCTGTGGCCTCTCCTTTGCTTTGCTGACCCTGGGGGAACTGTTGCCCTGACCTTGTGTGACTTTCCAGTTTTGCTGCCCATAGCTTTTGGGTCCCCATTTCCAGAAGCTGAATGGCTGGAGGGTTCCTGCTCTGATACCTGGATGCTGTGAAGGGCTGTAGCCTGGGCAGTCACCCAAATATTCATAGTTACAATGCGTTTGTGACAGTGGGTGTGCTGGGGGAACGTGGGTGTGTGTGTGGGTGACCTGCCCTCTTTTGGTGGATGTGTGCAGTGGACCATCTATGTCACCTCAGGTGTGTCTGGATTGATCTGTGCTGTAGGGGGCACTAGAAAGGCTCTGGGCTGAGAAGGTTAGAGGTCAGGTTGAGAGGATCCAGGCCCAGCTTCTGCCTGCCTATAGTGCAGTCACAGAGATGAGTGTTACTGGCCACAGAGTAGGTCAGAGATGATCGAGCCAGCCTCTGCCCTCAAAGTTCATAACCCAGTGGGAGACTCAGTTCCAGCAGCAGTCAGTGGTCACAACAGGGATGGGGAGGCCTGGACAGAGGAGTCGGCACAGGATAGGGTACCCTGGGGGCTGTGGAACCCAGAGCTGATACCTCACACCAGACTGAAGTGTCAGGAAAGACTGCCTGGAAGAGGGGACAGGTGAGATGAGCTCTTGGGAGTCAAATAAAGGGCATTTTATGAATGTAATTGGTGACTGCTGGTAGCCAAGTGAGTAGAGACTAGAAATGGTTTTCGAGCCTTTTTTGTTTTTAGTAATTTTAAATTTGCAGGAAAACTGCAGACTTCTCATCTACCTACACTCAGCTTCCCGTAATGTTAGCCTCTTACACAATTATGGTATGACACATTTGTCAAAGCCAAGAAATTAATACTGATTAGTATTTTATTAAACTCCAGACTTAATTGTCATTTCTCTCGTTTTTCCACTAATCTTCTCTTTCTGTTCCAGGATCCAATCCAGGATACCATGTTGCATTTATTCACCATGTCTCCTTGATCTCCTCCAATCTGTGACAGTGTCTCAATCTTATCTTGTTTTTCATTACCTTGACAGTTTGGAGGAATACTGGTCAGGTATTTTGCAGACGTTGCTCGTATCTGGGTTTGTCTGATGTTTTTTTATTGGCTAGATTGGGAATCAAGGCTTTGGGATGAATGCTCACTGAGATGATATTAGTTCTGATCCCTTCATCAATGTGGTTTCTTAGGCTTCTCAGCTGTGATACTATTATTTTTTCTTTTCCCTCCTCTATTCATTGGAGGCAAGTTGCTAAATTCAGCTCACACTCAAAGGGAAGAATATTAAGTTCCAGTTCCTGGAGAGAAAAAGATCTAAAGAACTTGTCTCCTTTTGTTAAAACTACTATGGCATATCAGTGTTTTCTGTTGCTGTTACTCTTGTATCTGAGGCTGGGTAATGTATAAAGAAGACACTTATTTAGTTCACAGTTTTGGAGACTGAGAGCCCAAGACTGGGTGGCCCCATTTGTTTGACAGGGCAGCAGCATCATGGCAGGAGTGTGTGTGAGCAGGAAGCTGGTGAGTGGGCAGGGCCAGGCTTGCTTTTTTAAAACTCACTCACAGGGAAATGAGTGAGGCTCCCATGAGAACTATTTGCCCCTCCTGAGGTGATGCCCCCAGTGACCTAATCACTACCAGTAAGTGTCCTCCGAAAGTTCCCACCACCTCTCACATTGCCTCCAGCACACACATTTGAAGGACATATTTAAACTTACCCAAACCATAACAGTGATTAATAAATACGGGGAGAGTGCTTTGAGACTGTGCAAATGTCCTGTGTCTCCTTAATGGCTCACCCACTAATTTTAACATTCGTCAGTGGATCTTGCTGATAGCAGTTATTACTGGGGTATTCTAAGGATAACTTCCTATTTCCCTCCTGCTTTAACATTTACTATTTTCAATTTTGTATGGAATATTTTCACCTTTTGTGTGTGTTTCACTTAATCATTAATATTAGCATGGATTCATGGATATTTACCCTGTGTTTCCAGGATAAGCCAATATTATTGTAAGCCCCTTGCCCTCCAGCACCCATGCGGTTTCAGCTTTGGTTATCAGGGCCCTTTCAGACTGGCACTGTGTTTTTTGTTTTGTTTTGTTTTTGTTTGTTTGTTTTTTTAGATAAGGTCTTGCTCTATAATTCAAACTGGCCTTGAACTCACTGTTGAAACCCAGGCTGGCTGTGAACTCATGGCAATCCTCCTGGCTCAGGCTCCCAAGAGCAAGGATCACATGCACCACCATGCCTGGCTCCTGTGTTCTTTTTGTTTGTTCATTTGTTTCTTAAGCACCTTCTTACTTCTATCACTTCAGGATGTCCAGGCTCATGCTGGATTTTCCCTGTCCTAGGCCTATAATTGGCTGTTTCTCCAGGGAGCACTGGTTGCCTTATAGGGAGAATAGTATTAGAAACTGAGGTCTTGGGCTAGGGGTTTAGCTCAGTGGCATAAGCGCCTGCCTGGCAAGTGGGAGGTCATGAGTTTGATCCCCGGTACAAAAAAAAAAAAGGGCTAGGCACAGGTGTACTCATTGTTACTGGAATGTCACTGTTTCTTATCATCAGCTGGCAGAGCTAGGGAATCTAAGCCTGTGCTCGAATCCGTGTGTGTGTGTGTGTGTGTGTGTGTGTGTGTGTGTGTAAAAAGCATGAGCCAGGTGTGGTGGCCCATGCCTTTAATCCCAGCTGTTTGGGAGGTGGCCACAGGAGGACTGCACATTTGTGGCTACCCTGAGCAATTTAGCAAGACCCTGTTTCAGAATAAAAAGCACTCAGTGGTAGAGCACTTGCCTAGCATATGTGAGGCCCTAGGTTCACTCTCCAGTACCATGAAAAATAATAATAATGAAAGTAGCCAGGGATTTGGCTCAGTGGTCTAGGCGCCTGCCTGGCAAGCGCAAGGTCTTGAGTTTGATCCCCAGTACCAAAAAACAAAACAAAACCAAACAAAACAAAGAAAAGAAATAAGCATGGATTTATACTGGTGTGAGACTCTGGCCCAGCACTGGAGGCTTCTTTCTCATCTCCCTCTCCTGCTCTCTATGATGTTTTTCTCTGACTGTGAGAACCTGGCTTAGTGGATGCAGTTTAGTCATCTTACTGGTCATCTTGGTGAGACTTGGCAGTGCTGGCCCTTCTGCCTCCAAAAAACACACTGTCCTCACACACCTGTGAATGCTATCCCCATGCACTTTTGTGCTTTGCTTCTTTGCAGTGCAATTCCTGTGTTTTTACTGATTTCCTATGTATGGGAGCTTTGTTATTTCACCGCTATCATTCCATCTTTCTCTTACAGTGTGTTTCCTGTCTCTGTGCTGGTGTCACCCTTTCTCTGTCCTCTGAGCTCCAGATCTGGGAGGTCCTGAGGACTCTTAGACACTCATCCCTAACTCCAGTGGTCCTTGGACTCCTAACATGCACTGTGACCTGAATCCATTGCATTCCTCCTCTCAGCCCCTGTCTTGGGTGACCCTCCCTACTCTAGGCTGCATCCTGGATGTCCCTGTCCCCATTTCCACCCCAGTGCAGCCCATTAACCCTCATGGTGTATCCACTAGGACTCGACATCTCTCGCCCTTGCTGTCTTCCTTCTGTCTACTGCTTGGCCTTGTTTTTGCCTGGCCTCTTCTCTGGCTTCCTAGCCCTCACTTGGCAGTCCAGGTAAATCCCTGGTGGGGGAAAAATTGATAAAAAATTCCACTGTGGTTTAGTTTTAAGAAGAAAAAAGTTCCAGGACCTGCTTTATTACTTTAAATATCCCACAGCTGTAGGAAAAGAACAGAAGCATATTTCTCTGTGCTCCATAAGCCAGGATGAGCTTTCAAGGAGCACTTGTAAGTGTCCTTTTGAATCACATCCACTGAGGGAGTTGGCTGTTACCAGTTTTCTTAGTTAACATCATAAACATGAAGTATACAGTCTCTCCATAGCATCTCACAAGCATCTGGAACAGCTGAGTTGTGTGAGAGGATTCAGTGTGATGAAAGGAAGATTGCATCAGGGGAGTCCCTATCTTCTACTCTGGAATGAGTTCAGGGTCAAGGAATTATCAGTGCCTCTGCTTTATGATGTCTTGCAGTTTGAAATCTGGTGAGCATGTGCTTTAACAGTAACTGCTGACATTTACCTAATAGCCTCTTTGTGTTGGGCCCTGTGCTAGGTCCTTCATGCATTGATTTACTAATCTTATTTTATTGGTAATGGTGCTGGAGATGGAGCCCAGGCACTTTAGCACATGCTAAGTACACACTACCACGCAGCTACACCATATCCCTAATTCTGTAACCTTGATACAGCCCTAAGAGATAGCTACTGTTATTTCCCTAGTTTCCCAGTGAGGCTTCAGATTCAGTTAGAAAGTGACCATGGAGTCCTGGTTCTATCATGAGTGAAGTTAACCGTTTTTGTGGTCATTGTTTGTTTCTTGAGACAGGGTCTTGCTATGTAGTCCAGGGTGACTTCAAACTCATGGTGATCCCCCTGCCTCAGCCTCCCAAATGCTGGGATTATAGGCATGCACCAGCACGCCCAGTTTTGGATTCCATTCTTAAAGCAGGAGTTCATATTTCTGATTTTGAGATTTCTTCCTTTAGGTGGGGTTTAAATTTTTTCTTCTCCAATAATTAAAAACCTTTCTACTTTCTCCAGGTATTTGTAAAGAAAAATACTTTTAACTTTGTTTTTAAGAAAATTTCAAACATGCACAAAAATAAGTAATCTAATGAGCTCCCAGGTACCCATCACCCACCACGACAGTTAACAACATATGGCCATTCTTGTTTTTTCCATAACCTGCCCATTTTCTCCCCTGCTGCCTTATCTTAAAGCAAATTCAGATTTTTAAAATGATGTTTGTAGAAGACAACCTACAATTCCTTGGCCTGTCATACCCCTCTGGGCCAACTGACCACCTTCCTGGTTCTCGTTCCCTTTCTCCTAGTTTTCCAAATGTGGACGAGGCTGGATGGTGTGAAGTTGGCACTGCAGCTCTGTCTCTGGCTTATTTCCTGTAACCTTATATTCCAGGCTCTTTCCTACCCAGATCTTGAAAGTGATCCTTCTTAGTGACCGTGGACAGGCTGGGGTTGCTTGGCAATACTGCCCCTGCCATAGGACATTTAATCTGCTTGTGGCTTTTTGCCATGGTTGTGGCCTCTTCCCTTTTTGGGTTATTTTCTGGATCCCTGTCCACTCAAGCCAGGTCAGTCCTCCCTCGACACTCCTTGCACACTGCAACTTCATGTTTAGCGTGTGGCATCTGCTGCAGTCAAAATAGAACACTAACTTGGGGATTTGTTTACTAATTGCCTGCTGGGAGCCTTATGAGGCAGGTCTGTCTTCCCTCTGCTGTGTCTCCAGCATCAGCTGGCATAGGGCCTGGCACTGAGTAGGTGCTCGGGAACCATGTGCTGAATGAATGAACACCAAGCTTAAAAGCTGGGCATTTACTGTGAGAGCAATAGAAAGTGTTTTAAGCAAAACTGGACCCATTTTTCCTCAGTCTTTAATGTGCATCTGAATCCCCTGGGCCTTGTTAAAATGCGAACTCTGCTTCAGCGGGCCTGGGAAGGGGCCTGAGAGTCTGCACTTCTAACAAGCTCCCAGGCAGCGCCAGGGCATTGAGTAGCAAGGGTCTCGCTATGCTGATCAGTGCAGCAGCCACAGCCACCTGTGGTTGTCGAGCATTTGAAATGTGGCTCGTGTGAACTGAGATGTATTTTAAATGCACAATGCCCACCAGATCTGAAAGACTCAGTACGAAAAAAATCTTTTATATTGGTCACATGTTGATATAGTAATATTTTTGAATATCTTGGGTTAAATAAAATATATTATTGAAATTAACTTAAACTGTTTACCTTTTTTTTTTTTAAAACATGGTTACTGGAAAATTGAAAGTTAAAGCTCACATTTATGGCTCACACAGTACTTTTATTAGATTATGTTGGTCTAGGACATTTTAGACTCTGTCACCAGCAAGCATGTGTCACACACACTTTTTTTCTCTCATTTTCCTCTGCACAACTAATTCCAGTTATTTTCAGGTCTCAAGATGTCTCCTCCTGAAGGAAACCTTTTGGGCCCCCCAGGATGGGTCAGGCACCCAATCTGGGGTTCCGTAGTACTCACTTCCCCCGTTGCAGTACTGACTGTGTCAGCATCACTGTGTCTGTCTCTGGTTTTAGACTGATGCAGCCCTGAGATCAGGGACCAAACTGTCTTGGTCATCACGTTATCTCCAGAATCCAGCAAAGAGTTGGTAAATAATTGTCAACTGAATTAGTGACAAGATGCAGCCTGTGAAGCCATGTCCGAGGTCTTGTTTTGACATGGGCTGCCGTCAGCACAGCGTCCCCAGCTCCTGCCACTGCAGCCAGGATACAGCCTTGCCGTGGTACACATCTGTGTCTTCATGGAACTGTTCCAGTTACCTGGCCCTGCACTGCCCTGTGGCCATCTCAGGATCTGTCTTCTGTGACACAGGTCTGAATAGGAACAGGATTTTTTTCACTGTTCATTTATATCAGCTTTGAATACAGCATAGGTTTTATTGTAACTTTTTTTTTTAAATACCAGGGATCAAACTCACTTTGCAGGTGTTTATGCCACTGAGCTAAATCCCTGGCCCCAGCATAGATTTTGATAGAGGTTTTTTCCCCCCTAGTCAGCATTTTCCCTTATTTTCTTTTTTTAATTGCATAGGAACATTGCTTTAAATAAGCAGGCATTAAAAATTAGCTTGTTGGTCTTTTCATTTGAAATTATTATTCAGTAGCTTTATAATTAGTTTGATATGAAAAGATGCTGCAACTAATTAGTAATATATGAATGCAGGAGAGGAAACAGAATCTAGCTTCCCCTTCCTCCACGTGGCTTGTGCAAGGACTCATTGTGTTCTCCCGCCTTCAGCACCCCCTCAAGGGCATGTTCCCACCTGTTCCCTTGCAAGAGAGTCCTTGTCATCGCACTGTGCATGCTGTCCCCTGTCCATGACAGTCAATACCACCACTCTCTACATTCTTTTCTTCTATTTTTTGTTCCCATCCACCTTACTAAACACCAGCCCCTAATAATGAATGCCTAAAGAAATAAAGGCCTTGCTGAGATTCTATTTTACACTCTCAAATTGGCTAAAATTAAGGTGGGTAATGATAATGATTAGCAGGACATCTATGTCACTGATGGACCTGCACATTGGTACAACCCTCTGAGAAACAGTGTTTTTTTAAAAGAATTCAAACAAGTTGAAGATTTAAATTACTTATACCTAGGATCTGTACTCCCAGTCTCTCAGTCAAGAAGCATTCAACCTGTTGAGATGTTCAGAGTTCATATAGTAACAGCACTGTCTGGTTTAAAAAGTCAGAACAGACCTGAAGCCCGTTAAAGGGGGAAGGACTAAAGAAATTGTGGAATATCCACATTGTATGCTGGGAAAATGAAGGAACTACAGATGCTTAAGAAAAAGATGAATCTCAAACAATGAACAAAGCAGCTGTAGAAGATTCCACATAGGATAATTCTAATAATGCTTAAAATCAAGCAAGAGGAAACATAGTTTAGTGTACAAAAATAAATGGTGAACCTTAGATACACAAGGTTAAATATCACATGGTTTTTACTATATGAGAAGTCCAAAGTGTAAACAAAGAGCAAATAAAAGATAAGGAATAGAAAGCAGAGGATCTTTCTCAAATGGGCAGGGGATCAAGAGGTGGAGAAAGGATTTAAAAAAAAAAGGAATTAAAGTGTGTTATGTACATGTACCAATCCACACAAGGAAGGTACCCCCTCCCCCAAAAAAAGGGATCAAGAGATGTATGGAGGGAGGGAAGGGAAAGGAGATGAAAATAAAAACAAGATGTATTATGGACATGTACTAATTTCCCACAAGGAATAAAAACATACAGCAATCACGTACTAATAAAATACAAAAAAGAAAAAAAAGCAAAACAGGGATGAGGGACATTTTGGGACTTACTATATTGGACTTAAAAATGTATGTATTTCACTGCATGTAAATTATACCTCAGTAAAGTTGAGTTTAAAAGATGGATGGATGCCAGGCATGGTGAGTGGCACATGTCTAATCCCAGAACTCTGGGAGGTTAAGGCAGGAGGATTGCAAATTCAATCCCAGCCAAAGTGATTTAGTGATTGTGCCTCAAAATAAAAAACAGAGATCTTGTCTGATAATAATAAAGAGGACGGAATTAAATTCAGTGCAAAGACCCTGGGCTCAATGCTCAGTGCTGAGGGGGAAAAAAGAATGGAACACATCCCCTCTACTGACCCTGGATACACCATGTATGTAAGTGAAGCCAGGGTTGGGGGTTGCCATCGAACTGAGGATGGCAGGGAAGAAAAGAAAAAGGACCTTAGTCTTTGGTAATATCACTGAGCCACCTAAAGTACTTGATTTTCTTCTCTGTCTCTAGGTCCTAGAACAGTACCTAGGGAATACTTGCTCCTTGTATATGATTGATTAATTGATTGATTGAGCTTGTGCTCAAACTCAGGCCTTGCACATGCTAGGCATGTGTTTGACCTCTGAGCAAGACTCCAATACTCTGATATATTTAAATAAAAATTACACAGGAAGTATAATTTAAAATTTTTAAGGGTTTGAATAGCTAAGTTAAAGAATTCGACAAGCCTGGAAGTATGAGACACTTGCATTATACTCTGATATATTTAAATAAAAATTTCACAGAAAGTATAATTTAGAATTTTTAAGGGTTTGAATAGGTAAGTTAAAGAATTTGACAAGCTTGGAAGTGTGAGACACTTGCACTTTTATCTGAAGCCAAACATCTTAAGTGGTGATCCATACGCTAAGTGTGCTACAGCTAACATTTATGGGAGCTCTTAACATATGTCGGACCCTGTGATTTTGAATCTCTATGAGGTTGATTTCAGGTCCTCATTTTACTGAGAAGCTCTAAAAGAGATCACAGATTACCATGCTTGGTTTTGCCAACCCTTCAATGCCTCCTGGGTTCAGCTGCCCTTCCCAGTCTGTCTGTCACTTTTAGGGAATTCTGACATCATATTGCAGTCACAGATTGAAGAGTGGAACAAGTTTTCTGTATTCACCCTATAGGAGCCATTGGAGGTAGCCCATGATTTATTGCTTCTATATAACAAACCACCCCGAATTGTAGTGTCCTAAAACAATATAGTGATCTTTCATGGATCTGTGGGATAACTGGGCTCATCTAGGTAGTTCTTGCTTAGGGGACACTGTTGCCATTGCAGCTGGACATCAGTCAGGGTTGTGATCATCCAAAGGCCCTATGGGCTGAACCCCAAGATGGATCACTCATCTGACCAGCACCTGCTGCCACCCATGGCCTTGGCCTCCCCACGCAGCATGGGTTTCTCATCGCATGGTGGCAGAATTCCTTTCTTTTTTTCCAAATCCATTTTATTTCAAGGATAAAAAGAAGAAGAAGGAAAAAAAAAACTAAAACAATTTCAAAATGTCAATCAGAGCAACAATGGTACATACATTGTGCATTGTCATCTCCAAATTATCCACCTGGAGCACAAGACATCTGCCTTCAATTGCCCAAATAATACCAACACAAATCTTCCTCTTCAGTGAACTCAGAGAAATCAGTAGTATAACTGTCCTATTTTTTATATACACACACATATACATATCTTTTCTCTTTCAGCTTCTCACACTAATGAAGCAATATGATGTTTACACATGTGTGTCTTATTTATTTCACTAATGAATGTGGTCTCAAGTTGCATCCATTTACCTATAAAAGCCTCTAGTGTATCCTTCTTTATGGCTGAGTAGTACTCCCTTATATAAAAATACCACATCTTTTGTATCCATTCCTTGGTCAGTGGGAATTTAGGTTGTTTCCAAGATTTGACTATTATAAACATGGGTACACATACATCACTGTAGTGCTGTTTTTAATTATTTTGTTTGTTTGTGGGGGTTTTTTGACATGTTTTTAATTATTTTGGAAGGTACCCAGAAAGGGAATAGCTGGGTTGAATAGGACCTCTAGTCCTAGTTTTCTGAGGAATCTCCACACTGATTTCTATAGTGATCACAACAGTCTGCCTTCATGGTGGCTGAATTCTAATGGAACATTCCAAGAGCAGCTCTCCAAAAGGCCCAGTCAGAACCTTGGATTTTCCTATGATATAGCTTCAAAATTTCCAGAATGCCACTTCCTCTGTATCCTGTTGGCCACATAATTCACTAAACTTGACTGGAGCCCAGGGGAGGCAGGTCACCCATCTCTGGCTGGGAGGAGCAGAATGTGACACACCTCTCACATTAACTTCCCCCAGTCAGCTGTGACTCATCACTAAGAATGACCTAGCATCTTGCCCTTCCTTTCCTTCTTCCTTCTCTCCAGGGCTCCTGGCCAGAACCCTCATCTGGCTTGTGGCCTTCTGTTGGGACAGCCCAAGGTGGCTTTGGTTCTATGCTCCTTCTTCAATGTGTGACTTTTTCTCTGATGTCCTACAGCTGTGGAAATTTTCCAGTTTTTCTTAATTAAGCTTTGTTGCTAGAGTAAAATAATATTGTAAAGTGCACAAATCGCAAGTTTTGTGTACTGCTGAATAAATTTTTGCTTTCTGTTTTATGGCTGGGGATATTGAGGTGAGCGAAACGGGTCATTTCCTGCCCTTGTGGAATTTATGTTCAAGATAAAGAAGAGGTTTCTGCCTCTCTAGGGGTTTTCAAGTCAAACCTTTAATAGGAAAATATTAGGAAGTTGATTTATAGCCACTTTTACCTTGTCTGTTAAGCATTTCTATTTTGGTATGTGTTTTATATTATGCATGTTAGTATGGTACAAATTGTAAATGATACATATATCTGTATGTATATGCACATACACATATGTTTATATGCATATATACATAAACT
Source organism: Hydrochoerus hydrochaeris (assembly GCA_004027455.1). Taxonomy (NCBI): domain Eukaryota; kingdom Metazoa; phylum Chordata; class Mammalia; order Rodentia; family Hydrochaeridae; genus Hydrochoerus; species Hydrochoerus hydrochaeris. The sequence goes on along the minus strand of PVLA01005770.1, from coordinate 28,568 downwards.
GGGAATATGGTTTATAAACTTTTGGCTAGTGGGTTATGTGGTGAAATGTTTTTGAGGGCTTGGCGTCTAGAATGGGGTGTGCACTAAGGAGGACAATTAAAGGAGAGGTGATATGCACTGTAATGGAGGTGTCAGCCCCTGGGGGGCTGAGAGATCTGATGCTAGGGAAAGAGTGCAGGATGCCATTGACAGCTCTGTGAGGAGAGGACAATAAAACTAAGAGCCGAAGGATAAATGAAGTCTGGAGGTGCAGGTACAGAGACCCCAAAAAGAGCACTGTGCTACAGTTCAAAGATTGCACAACTGGTTGTAAGCAGCACCCAGATTAAGAAACAGAGGACTGAGTTGGACTTGGTGGCACACACCTCTAATTGCAGAGACCCAGTGAGGGCCTTAGCAACTTAGCGAGACCTTTCTAGAAACAAAAGAATGAAAAGGAATGGAAATGTAACGCAGTGGTAGAGTGCTTCCTAGGGTCTAGCATGTACAAGACCCTAGGTTCAATTCCCAGAACCACACACACACAAATAGAAGAAAAAGAGAAAGAGCATTAATATCCCCCAGAGCTCCCCACCTACCCCCTACTGACTGTGGCATATTATACACAGTCTCCGACTTACATGTTATGAGACCATATCCAAGATGACTTAGATGTTTTAACTTATGATAGTTCATCTTCACAATAATGTAGGTGTGATATGCATCCAGTAGTAATTATGCTTCGAATTTTGAACTTTGATCTTTTCCTGAATTAGCAGGATATGGTATAATATTTTCTCCATGTTGGACAGCAGCAGCCCCAGCGCCATCTGACTATAACCACGTTGGAGACACCAAGTGAAATCTATCAGACTGAGCCTGCTCAGCTCCCGGAAACAGGAGTGATAATTCCAACAGTAATATTAATAACAAATTAGTATTGCTTTATGTCTCTTAGCTGAGGGGAGATTTGTTGTATAACAGTAAGTAAGGGTACACCTCTCCCCCCCACCAATGCTAACTACTAATTTCTAACACCATAGATAATTTTTGCCTGATTCCATGTCTGTGTGTGTGTGTGTGTGTGTGTGTGTGTGTGTGTGTGTGAGAGAGAGAGAGAGAGAGAGAGAGAGAGAGAGAGAGAGAGAGAGATAGTGGGGTTTGAATGAGGGCTTTCACACTGAGGTGTGGTTTTTTGTTTTGTTGTTTTGCTTTGTTTTTTGACAGGGTCTTACTAAGTTACTAAGTTGTCCAGGCTGGACTCAAACTTACAATCCTCCTGCCTCTGCTTTGCAGAGCTCTGGATTATAGCTGTGCACCATATGCCTGGCTTTGCCTGATTCTTCATATAAATGAAATAATAAAATACCTTCACCTCTGAGTTTTCTCTTTGACCATGGTCTCTTCTTGGGCCCATCTGAAGAGAGTTTAATGTGTCACACACATTTTTCCCTTCCTAGTGTTCTATCCCTTGAGGATAGTATAGTGGATACTGGTTATATTGGCTTATCCAACAGCTGTTCCCTTTTTAGGTGGCAGCACCCCAATTCTCTTCCCCACCCTTGGTTTTGCATTTTGAGTTTGGTCAAACTCACCTTCCTCTTTCAGGGTGAGACCATCACCTAGAGCTGGCCAAAGACCATTTTGCTGACCACAATGATTTTTCTCAAATAGGTCTAGTGCCAACACCTGGTCAGTGAGACCCAGGGTGAGTTCTGCTGGGATAATAGACAGAGGAAATTTAAGAAATTAAATTTGTTGGTACATTTTATTTACACACAAGGATCATGTTCATCATAGGAAACTTGTACCTATACATGATACAACTTGATTCTCTCTTTTTCCCATTCCCCTACTCTCCCCAATCACCCTTCCCTTCCCCATTCACACAAGCTTTGTTTCCATTTCTTCCTTCCTTTTGCAACATTTTTTCCTTCCTTCTTTTCTTCCCTTCCCTCCTCCTCCCTGGGAACTCTTTTTCTGATGTGTTTTCTCAACTGTTAGGTTTATCTAAGGTTGGAGGTGCTGAGGTCTTTGTGAAAGGAAGCTCTCCTGATAAGAAAGAAGGAAGATAAGCAGAGCAGAGAGATGGAGAAAGAAGGAAGACTGACCACACTTGGCCCTAGGTCCCGCTGTGCCTATAGCAGACTTCTGTTTCAATCAGATAAGCCTGTACATACCTTTATGTATAGGTATGTATAGGTAAGACAGCTTGAATTGGGTTCCCTGTCATTTGTAGCCAGAGTCACACCAAGGACTCTGGTACAGAGCACCTTGTACAGTTACACTCAATGAAAATTAAGTCAATAGTTTTCAGGTTTTATTGGACATTGGATATTTCCAAGAGGACTTAAAACATTGATTTCTGGGCCTTCCACTTCCACTCAGAGTTTCTGAACTGACTAAAGAGAGCCTGACAATTTACATTTAGCTTTGTGGCCAAGGTGATGCTGCTGGTCCAGGGGACCCCACTTTGAGAACTGCTGAGTTAGGTGTTATTGTTAGTGATCTCCAGCTCCCTTGCTGATGGTTCTTCGGTCACCTCAGGTACTCTGCAATTGCTCTTTCCACTGACTCAGGCCTCTGTCTCCTCTTCTCCCTCCCTTTTTGGCATCAGCTTCCATAGCTGGATTCCCTGTGGCTGGTAATTGGAGCTGTGAGCCCAGCTTTCTGCTGAGAGTAGCCCCAGCCTCCACCTGTTCAGGGCACCTGATTGACGGTTCCTTCAACCACAAGTGTTCCTTTTTTGGCAGCCTTCAGAATGGTCTCCAGATTTATTATATAAGCAGATACCTTTGTTCCTAACCACTAGGAAGATGCAATTACCACATCATTTCTGGCACTCTGGTCGTGCAATTCAGTCCTCACTTGACCCTTATCACATGCATTCCTTTGCTTTGCTAATACAAATAGTTTTAAATGTAGCTTTAAACCTCTTACAACAAACTCCTATATAACTTGGCCCTGCTTGCTGGAACGAGAAGGTCAGTGTGAGTGGAGTTAAGAGCAAGGGGGAGGATGGCAGGAGATCAGGTCGGAGAAATACGTGGAAGATAGATCAAGCAAGGTTCTGTGTGTCGTGAGAAGAGCTTGGCCTTTATCCTGATAGTGGTAAATTTTTTGAATCATTTTTAAAAATGAAAAATACAGAATATTATGTACATATTTATACTTCTATATTGTCATTTGTCAAAAGTTATACAATATACACATATATATAAGAAATGTGACACTCATTGCTAGACAAAACCACCCCTGACATTGGTAGACCAAAAGTACAAATGGAGATTCCCAATCTATAGCTCGCACCCATCCCTTTCCACTCTTGTATCCTACATCCTTGAGTTATTATCTATCTATCTATCTATCTATCTATCTATCTCTCTATCTATCTATCTATCTATCTATGGATAGTCAACTCTGCATGTTGGAGCCTGATTCATCTCCCCAAGATCCTCTCTTAGTCATCTTCTGCGCCCAGGGTAAACACATCAGTGTGCCCTTCCCTGAATGTTAATGGGAGATAGACTGGAAAGTGACCAACACAGGTGCTGAAAAGAGGTTCAGGGGCTCAGGAATATTTGGGTATGGAGTCATAGGGAACTACACACCCAAAGAGTGACCTAGAAATGCATTGTTCAAGAAGGTAATCATTAGCCATATACAGTTATCTAAATTAATCAAACTTAAATAAAATTTGAAGTTCAGCATCTCAGTTACACTACTACATTTTACACGGCCAACAGCTACATGAGGGGGACAGTGGACAACATATTGGATAGTGTAGAAAGGGAACTTCTTTATAATTGCAGAATGTTGGGCAACCCTGGTTAGAAAAGAGCAGTATGGGTTCTAGAAGAAATAAGGAAGTATGACTCCATCAGGTCTGGTGACACCCATCTGTAATGCCAGCACTCTGGGAGACTGTGGCAGGAGGATGGAAAGTTCAAACCTAGCCAGGGCAACTTAGCAAGACCCTGTCTCAAAAAATAAAAAAGGGTTGGAGATATAGCTTACTGTGAAGCCCTGGGTTCAATCCCTAATCACAAACAAAACAAAACAAAACAAAACAAAACAAAACAAAACAAAATTCTGCACTGGCAAGAAAGTAAGCAACAGAAACTCCCTGTGAGAGTGACCATGTGTCAGATTTAAAAGACAGTCTTCAAAGTAGCCACTTTACATTTATATGCTCAAATAACTAAGGGGAACACACTTTATTTTTTTAAAAAAGCTAAGAAGAAAGTATGACCAAATAAAAATTCTCAACAAAGAAACAGCATAAAATAGAGTGAAATAGGAAAGAATTTGCAAACTCAAAGATAGAAATTATTTAATCCAAAGAACAGATAAATAAAGAATGATGAAAAATGAAGAGAGCTCCAGAGAAATGCGTGATGCCATTATGTAAAACATAATAGGAGTGACAGGAGAGGACAGAGAAATATAGAGAAGAATTGTTCTAAGACATTGTGGCTGAAAAATCTCCAAATTTATTTAAAAAAAATAATATATCTACTTAGGAAGCTTAAAGAACTCCAAATAGAATGAACACAAAGAGACAATCACAGTGAAATACTGAAAGTAAAAGAAAAGGAGAAAAACTTTAAAGCATGAAGAGAAAATGCCTCATTTCTTAAAAGGGAACCTTAATGAGACAACTCACTTCCCAACAAAAACAATGGAGGCTGAAAGACAATGGAGTAACCAAAGAGTGAAGAAAAAAAATCAAGTAAGAATTGTGTGTCCCGTCAGATCTGTCTTGCAAAAATGAAGGCAACATAAAGACTGCTATGTAAACAAAAACCAAGAGATGTTGCTTCCAGGCCCAGCTTACAAGAAATACAAAAGGAATTTCTGGCTGAAAGCAAACAACTCCAGGCTGTAATTTGAATCTACTGGGAACAAGAAAGACCATTGCTGAAGGTAATTAGGCAACTCTAAAGACAGTAAAATGCAAGTTTCTCTTCTCAGCTAATTTATACTACTCAACTCTCTTCTTTATATTACTCTCTTCTTTCCTCTCAACTAATTTATATAAATATATATTAGCATTTTATATAATGTAATGGTATAATACTATTCTAGGATTATTGAATCCATATAAATTACTGCTGATCCCATGTGCATTTATAGGCTGGATCACCACACAAATGTAATATAATTGCCAATAATAGTACAAAAGAGGTATAGTACATCAGAAAAAAGCAGAATTGGGCAAAGGAATTTACTCCAGATAATAAGTAGGAATGAACCATAACAGCTAAAGAAAACACAAATTTATAAGGTTATTATGATAAAAGGTGTTTATGAGTATTCTCTTGCCTCCTCACAACCTCTTTAAAGCTGAAGATTCTTACTCTATTTTATGACCTGATTCCAGAACCCAAAATAAATACCTAGGTGTGGCACCAAAAGTTCAAGCCTTGCCTGGGTTATTTAGTGATTTAGTGAAACCTCACCTCAAAAAAAAAAAAAAAGTGCTAGGAAGGTAGCTCAGCGCAAAGGCAGTGTTCAATCCATCTGCTGCACACCTGTAACCTTTCTGGGTTTCTTAATGGAAATCCCTCAGGGTTCCAGTTCTATTCCAAAGCATTTGCATCTTAAAGTGAAGGTGTCTGGGTGCCAATCCCTTCCCTCCGAGAAGACTTCTGCCCCTAATATATATTTTCCTTTCTTGGTTTTCAAGGACTCAGGAATAAACTTGCTTTACATTTGTGTGACTCAAGAGTCACTCTAATGATTTTTCCAGAAGACAGAAGCTCTGTTCCAAGAGGGTTAGATCTTTGCAAAAATAGATCTAGTCAGAATCTTAAAAACTTTTCTCCCCAATAATGTAAAGCAATTAAAATAGCAAAAGATTTTGAATACTGAAAGGTATGAAATGAAAAGCAAAATCTCTTTAAAATTTCATTTCAATCTGTCTCATATGGGAAAAAGGAATGCACAAAATATTGTGTATCTTTCTAAATTGTACAAATCATTTTTTTTCTTTCATGGCTATTTGGGGTTCTGTATCCCTCCCTATGTTGTCTTTTTTCCCCATGTTTGTAAGTTTTTAAAGTTTTTGTGTTCTTTGTGTTATCTTTTTACTTTTCTCTAACTCCAGTGATCGTAATCTTAAATCAATATTGTCTGCATCATCTAAGAGCTGTTGGGGGTCTACTTCCTGTGTTTTCTTGCCATTTTTAAGGTATCTCTAAGTATATGGTCATGCATCAGCCCTCTCTTCTAGTTTGGACATATACACTGCCCATAATTTCAATGGAATTTTTTTTATCTCCTGAATTTCTGTTTGGTACCTTTTCATGGACTCTAATTCTTTGATAAATTTGCATTCATGTGTTGAAACATTTTGGTTAGCTTTGCTAGTTTTTAAAAATTTTTATCTTCTTTAAACTCACTGATCAGTTTTTTAAGTCCATTATTTGTTTAGTTATATCAGCTTTGAGCTCACCAACGTTCTTTGTTTCTTCTTTTATCATTTCATACAATTTAGTAATTTGGTTATTGAGTTCTTCCCCATCAATGCTCCTTGGTTCTACTTTGGGAGAATTGGGAATTTTGAAACCATTTAATTACCTGTTATCTTGTATTTCATATGTGTGTGTGTGTGTGTTTAAGGTTGAGTATCAATTATAGTACAAAGATTTTGTTTATAGTATGGAGATGTCTTTAGTTAGTGTCAAGTTTCCAGTGATGTGATCTTGGTTTTGTTTGCTTCTTGGTTTGTCTACCTCTTTGATCTACACAGATCAGACTTGCTCTCATCTATATTGCAATAAAAGTCCTACCAGGTGTAATAATGTCCACAGTTCCCACCATGTGCCTGCTCTAACAGCTTTTATGATTCTATTCTTCTGTTGAATTTCTGAAATATTGACTATGATATGCCTGGCTCTCTCTCTCTCTCTATTTTTTTTGATCATTGCTAATGAAGTTCTATATGCCTCATTTATCTGTACATCAAATTCTTTTTCTCTACCAGGAAAATTTCCTGTCATGATGTCTGTGAACATTTTTTAAATGTCATTTGTTAACATAAATGTTAAGCAAATGTAAAGCACACAAATGTAAAGCAAGTTTATCCCTGAGTCCTCTTGCTTGTTCATTGACTCCAATTAATCTTAAGTTATTCTTTGTCTCATCTAGTAGCTGCTGGATTGATTTCTCATAGTCCCTTGCTATTTTTGAGAAATCTTTCTTTTCCTGGTCACTAACTGCAAGCCTGTCTTCAATATCTGAGATCCTGTTCTCACATTGGCCTAATCTGCTTTGAATATTTTCAATGGAGTTTTTATTCTCCTGGATATCTTCTTGAATCTGCTTTATGGATTCCATTTCTTTATGTGCTTTACATGCTTCCATAATTTGCTTAAGCTTGTCTATTTTTTTTTGTCTGCTCTAAGGTTGCTAAGCATGTATATTTTGGTAATCTCAGTAGTTTTCTGAGAGATTATTTCTGATTTCATTTTTTTCCAGAGCCTCACTCAATTACTTTGGTGTTTCCATTCAGAGAGGCCTGGTGGGGGCTTTCAGATTGTCCCAACTCATTGTCTTTGGTGAACTGAATGTCTGAGGCTGCATTTTGCTTAAGTGGCTTCTCATTTTATTTTTTCTCTTTTTTAAGTTTAATTCCTGGAGCAATGCTTGTAAGTTGCCTATGGTGAGTTGCTTTATTGGTAGTATTTAGGATCCTTAGGTGATGATTACTTCTCTGAGGTGTCTTCCAGGTTTAGCTGGTTTTTGGGTTTTGAGTCTGTTGAAAGATCTTCAGTTTGTCAGAGCTGAAAAGTTGTTGCTTGTTTGGCTTGGTCCCTGGTTCTTTGGCAATGTGCCACAGTATTTTCTGTGACCCTTAATTAAAATGTCATGGAGCCGGGCATGGTGGCGCATGCCTGTAATCCCAGCACTCAGGAGGCTGAGGCAGGAGGATTGTTGCAAGTTTGAGACCAGCCTAGGCTACAAAGTGAGCTCAAGGCCAGCCTGAACTGCATAGTGAGACCCTGTCTCAAAAAAAAAAAAGACAAAAAAAATTTAAAATGTCACGGGCTATCAGGACCAACAGCTGTTTAGAACAGTTATGTCAATGTTGGCTATAGTGGTACCGATGGCATCAAATACAACCTTGAAAATGACAAACTGAACTAACCCTTAATTTGCAACTGTTAACCATGTGAACTAGATTTGTGATTATACAACAAAACGTAAAACAAGCCAGATATTTATATGCAATATATAAGTCTATAATGAATCAATTTTGCCTTCAGGGTTAAAATTTAAAATGGAGTAAGGAGAAAAATAGAGAAGTAGAAGAAGAGAAAGATATTAGAAGAAAGGTTGAAGGACACAGGGGATCACACCATCCTGGGGAAACGGGTGCAGAAGGCTGAAGGGAAAGAGAGATATGAGATAAAAGGAAGAATAGAACAGAATCACACCCACAGAAAGGTTAGGAACCACTTTCACATTGATAAAGAAAAAAAGAAGGAAAAAGAGAAAAAAAAACTAACTAACAAAAACAAAACAAAAAAAGAAAAACAAATAGTCCACTTCCAGGATTCTCTCTGGTTTCACCAGTAGACAGCCTGTGGACAGAGCCCCAAATCTTGCTGATCTGTCCCAGCAAGCCAGCAGATGCTTTATGGCAGAGTAGTAGGTAATCTCAGCAGGCCTGCCCTGAGACCAGACTCATTGAGATTGCCACAGGCTGGGCAATTCCCACAGATCTGCACCCATCTAAGAGCTGCTAGAGGAAGCCAGCAGCAGTTCTGGGTTCTGGGCTTATCTGGCCTGACCCCAAATTGGCTCCCAGTTAACGTTCTCTTCCATGGGAGGACTGAGTCCTCCGCACTCTCCACCAGCCAGTGCAGTCCTCCACATGCACAGCTCCCCTCGACTGCCACATCTCTTCACAGAGGCCTCTAGGGTCACCAGCTGTCACTGTCACTGTGACAATGTGTCCCCAGGTTCAAATAGCTCCTCTTGCACAGTTAGTCCCATCTCGGGGTAAAGGTGCTGCCATCTATGCCTTCTTCTTTATTGAAATTTTTCTTTTTTCTCTCTCTGTGGGCTTCAATTCACATTTCAGATTATTCCTGGGTTTAAGGGGCCCACTTCCCTTCTTCTTGTCTTCCTCTCAATGTTATCTTCTATCATCTGGATAGTGACTCTCAGAGAGGCTGTTTGCTCTGCTGTACTGCTCCACCATCTTCCTGGAAGGCTCCATAAACCAGACAGGAGATCAGACTCTGTTGAAGTTATTTTTATAGCTAGAGGAAAGCACTGGTGTTAAGGGTGTTTGAGGGAGCAGGAGGAGGTATGCAGAGGGATTGAGATTAGAGATTGAGGAAAACTGTGAGATTGTTAGAACTTTTAAATGTGTTAATAGTTTATGTTTGGCTCCTCTATGAACAATTTTGGTAAATTTTGGCATGCTCCATGAAGGGTACTATTTAAGTTAAAGCACTGGTTAATTTTTAATTTTGTTTTGCATATATGCAGGCCATATATATATATATATATATATATATATATATATATATATGCCAGATGAAATATGGGAAGATAAGGGAATAACAAAGAGGGAGAAAGAAAAAAAAGAAAAGGGAGGACAAAAAAAGATAAGAAAAATAATAAAAAATATGACCGGAAGAGTAGGAAAAAAAGGCACAAAACCAAAGTTTCCTCACAGTTACATTTTATATTGCAGCCAAGTTCAATTGAAGGTCTCCGAGCTACCTATCAACCCCGTGGTTGGCTTAATTGCCTGCTTGTGAGCAAGGAGGCTGTGTGAACTGGATGGGTCTCTGTGCCTGCCTTCCAGCTTCAAGCAGTGTCTTGGGTGTGGCTAACTAGGCCTCTGTCTCTGTCCCAAAATCCAACTATCTCAGTCAGTTGGTGGAAGGGCAGAGTGCAGTGTAAGTAGCTCAGCATCTGGTTCTCTGTCACCACCTCCCAGGTCCCTGTTACTCTCTACTCCTTTCTGTGCAGGACAAATCTGAAGTTGACTTTTTTTTTTTCCAAGTTGACTTTTCCTTTCATTAGATTTCTGCCTAGTGTGTCTCCAGATGCTTTATGATTCAGGCGCCAGTCTCTGTCTTCCCACCCACAGTATTTTTATACTCAGGGTCCCCAGAGTATCATTCTCTAAATTGTAAACTTAGTCAATCCCTAAAGCTCTCTGCTTTCAGCAGTCCTTGGCAAGGGATATTGGGGCTCCCCTATTGGCATCTATTGGCAGACATAGACAGCATGCAGGACACTCCATAAGCCACTCTTAGAGTGTAGGGAAGGAATGGTTAATTATTTCAGGGTGTGTCTGGTCTCTTCTTTTTCCAGGGCTCTGAGGCTCCCACATACTACTCACTCATGCAGTCTCTGGGCTGCAGTTTCTCAGCACTCAGATTTGGGTCCTAATCAGCCCTGCCTGTCCCAGATGCTGCTTACTTGTGCAGTTTCCTGGCTGAAGTCTCTCAGTGCTCAGATTTTGGTCCCTGGTCTGAGTAGCACAATGTTTTTCCAGTTCCCAAGGGGCTTCCAGTGTCCTTTCATTCACTATACCCCTGCTTTCAGTTCCTCTGAAGCCCTGGTTTGTGAGTGGTCACTTGTTGTGTTCCTTTTCCTGGGGGGAGGGTTCAGTGACTGGTGGCCTCCTCTCTCACCTAGACTGCAGTTGAAATGCCAGCTTCTTCAGTCAGAGAGTGTAACCTTCTTCCCAGCTGGCCTTTATGGTGGACCTGGGGTATAAGGAATGTCCCCATCCAAAAACAACGCAACTTCCCTTTTGGAGCCCCCTCACAATGAACTTTGGTCCATTGAGTTTCTGCTTCTGTTTACATTCCTATGTTGGATTTTCTGTACAATCCCTGTCTCAGTGTACTTGATTTCATCTGCAGCAAGATTCAGAATATCCCTTCTTTGCTACCTCTACCTAGCCAGATATCTCCCTGTCTTATGTATGTATGTATGTAGCAATAGGGTTTCCCTGAGTTTCCCAGGTTGGCTTGAACTTTGGATCCTCCTGCATCAGCCTCCCAGGATACTGGGATTACAGGTGTCCACCAAGTGCCACCACATCTTAGTCACTTCCTCCTCACTGAGACACAATATCTGACACTCGCAGGTATTAAAGAAGGAGAGATTTGTTATGACTCATTTTCAGAGGTCTGAGTCCAGGTATGGTTGGTTGGTTCTCAGGGGAAAATGGCATATTTGGAGGAGAGGTGCTCACATCATGATGCTCAGGAAGCAGAGAGTGAACGGAGGAGCTGGGAAAGAAGATGCACCCTTCCAGGTTACACATCAAGTGACCAATCTCTCAGAGGCTCCAGCACCCAACAGCAAGTCAGCTGATGCAACAGCAAGCAGAAACACTGAAAAAGTTACCAGGATTTGGAAGTAGATTTATTTTATGTCAGTGGGCACTTATTGGTATCATTCCCAAAATACCAGGTCCTGATCATTGGTAATCTGGGGCTTATATGGTATAAGCAAGCAGGAAGTACAGAAGCAGCATGTTTGGCTGTCTTTGATTGGTCCTTACAATAAGCATCATACTATAAAAAATAGTTTAAGATAGTTATACTACCAATTTCTCTGAGTTCACTGGAGAGAAATATTTGTATAAGTATTGTTCATACAATTGAAGGCAGATGTCTTGTGTCCTGGGTGAATGATTTGGGGATGACAATGTACAATGTATATACCACTGTAGCCCCCTGATTGATGTACTTTAAAATTTTGTTTTCTTCTTCTTCTTCTTCTTCTTCTTCTTCTTCTTCTTCTTCTTCTTCTTCTTCTTCTTCTTCTTCTTCTTTCTTCTTCTTCTTCTTCTTCTTCTTCTTCTTCTTCTTCTTCTTCTTCTTCTTCTTCTTCTTCTTCTTCTTCTCCTTCTCCTTCTCCTTCTCCTTCTCCTTCTTCTCCTCTTCTATCTATGAATAAAATGGATTTGAAATAAAACAAAAAGAAAAAAAGGGCTGGGCAAAATAAACAAACAATAAGCATCCTACCAACCAGCTATGCATAACAGTGACCAACCATTTCTAGGAAAAAGCAATAACAGGAACTGTAACAAGAACTATTATCTGGGCAACTGAAGTATACTGGCTGAGGAAGGGGAATTTTCTGCTACATTCTTCCCCTCTGTTAGTTTTCCCAGCAAATCTTTTCTAGGCAGGTTACATGTGATCTTCTGAGACAAGGCCCAACTAGAAGCACTAGTATTCAATGGTCCTAGGATGGGCCCTAATTAAGGTCCCCAAGACTGAAAGTTTTCCCACCATGAGTTTGTGGTTTGTTTCTCTTTATTATAGGGTTTTTTTTTCTTAAATTGACTCTAACAAAGGACTAAAGAAGTTAATCTGATATGGAAGAGTGTCCAATGTGCTTTGGATGCTTGTCAAATCTTTGTCATTTGTAGGGCCTTACTGATTATTTTCTGTTCTCTCAGGGCAATCATCCATAGAGCTGAGGCACAAATACAATACAATATCACATACATATGTAAGCTGAATTGAAAGCAAGTACTGGAATAAGCAACTTGAGAAGACACAAAAATCAAGGGGAATAATGCAGTGAAACATGGAGCAATCCTGTGAACAATGTCTTCAGAATTCAGCTGTGTGTGGACTGGTCAGCATCTGGAGTGACCAGAGCAGGGCTTTTAGTGTGTCATCTCTTCTGAACAAGCTCCAGAGGGGCTGTCTGCTCCAGGTAAACTCTCCAGCTATCATTTGGTTGGCCTCTTTCAACTCTGAAATGGTGGATCTGAGGCTGGATTGCTGAAACTTTAAGAGCTCTAGTGTAGTTAATATGCACCTGAGTTACATGTGTGTGCAGGGGTATCTACAAGTACAGTTGGTCTTTCAGCTAAATTTCTTTTTTCTTTGGTATCGGGGATCGAACTCACGACCACACACTTGCCAGGAAGGCACTTATGCCACTGAGCTAAATCCTCAGCCCTCTTTAGCTAAATGTTTAGGGAGCTAGTTACAAGCTGTTTCTGCAGGGTTATATTTCTTAACTTTTTTAGAGCTTCATGGCCTGTAGGATGTATGTAGTTTCTATTTAGTTATATCTGCTACAAATTCAGGCCCATTGTCATTGCCAATGGCCAAGGTTAGGCAGTATCTAAGGATGAGTTTTCATAGCAGGATCCTACAAACTTTTGTTGCCCTCTCAGCTCAGGTAGAGAATGCTTTGGGCCAACCTAGGTAGGTGTATATAAGCACCAACATATATCTTTTAGCTCTTATAAGGCTTTACTTTAGTGAAGTCTATCTATATGCTGGGTGGAGGTTGGGGCTGGTGACACAGATGCTGAAGCCTGAGCTGTCTGCAGGGGTATGGGTGCCAGTACTGTGACTTGAACTTGCAGAACATATGGCAGGGCAGGTCTGGCACCAATTAAGATGGATCTTCTGGGAGTACCAGGTAAAGGTTTTCTGGCTGGGGATGATGTCTCAGTCAACCAGATCCCCAGAAGGGGCTTAGTCCTCTGGATAGGATTATTTTGAGCACAGGTTTGATGTTGTTGTTGGTGGCAAGTTTCCAAACAGCAGTAGGATGTTTGCTATGCAGGCCATCCCTGCAGGAGGATTTTGGCCAAAATAGTTTTGTCCAAGTTGACTGTGGCATATCTAGCCTGTTGGATTCCATTCCTAACAGAGCTACTTCCATCCATAAACAGGGTGTACTCAAGATCTCTCAGTGGGTCCATTTTTAAATCTTATCAGCTTGAGAACAGTTCATAAGTCAGTGCCAGGTGGTCATGGTCTGGTGAGCTCAGCTTGGTGGGCAGGTATGTGGCAGGATTTAGTGGTCCACAGTTATTCAGGTCCAGTATAGCATGTGTTACCTGGATAGTTAGGTCTCAGCCTAAGATGAGCTTGTCAGTTTTTTTGATCTGTAGGACAGTGGCTGTTAGAGCACGGAGGCAAAAGGGGGAGGCCATCCTTAGTGCCTTGGGTGCTCTCAGGGGCTGACAGTCTGAGTATCATCTTTGTAACTTCATGTCTTTTGTGGATCTGTGCCTTTTCCCAAGATAACTTGTGGTCAGTTTCTACCAGATATTGCAATAGAGCTTTTTTGTGTTTCCATCAGGCAGTTTGGGTGTCATTAATCAGAAAGGCAGTGATATTTTGTGCTGGGAAACTAGTGAGGTCAGCTGTGAGGGCTTCTCCAAAGAGGGTAAACAAGTTTTTGAACTTCCAAGAACATTTTGGGTCAGTTGAATTTTGAGTCCAAAACTAGGATCTTTTCATTTAAAGGTAAGAAGGGGCTGAAAACAAAAGAAGGCATTTTTAGCTTGAGGAAGGTGCACCAGCAGGCTGTGTGTGGCTGAAGACTGAGGCAATGTATACAGAGGGCAACTGTAGCAGCATCAGCAGCTTGGAGATCTTGAAGGCAGGAGAGGTGTATTTTAGCAGTTTGACAGTCTATAAACATTTTATGGTTTTCAATCCTCATTTTTTTTTCTTTATCAGGGGACCATGATGGAGCTGGAAGGAACAGAGAAACAGACTGTCTCAGTAAAAAGGTGCTGGTGACCTGACCAAATCTGCTGACAGAGCTTCCCCCCAAATAGTGGGAGAATTCCAAAATGCTTGTGGCAATTGAGTCCAAGTAATAGTCCAAGAAGCATGTTGCAAGGTGATGGTTGTGTTGCTGATGACATGGAGATCTTGCACTGGCCAGTAATCCCCATTGGGCACTTTTACTGGGAGGAAAGGAGTGTTTCACAGTGATTAACAGTCTATCTGCATCCCAAACTGCTTTAGGCAGATTTTTTAGTGTCCTTAGCTATTATAACTCACATATCAGTAAGGGCTTTATAAGGCTTCTGGGTAACAGTAGTAACTTTTAATATTTTGATGGGCTTTTCATCCCCCCTATTTGATGCCTTTGAGAAGTATTTGATTGGGTTGCTTTGGTTTTTGTTTTATTTCATTTTTTGCTGGATTTTGCTCTTAGGTGAGGTGACCTTTTGGGGAAGGCCATAACAACCCATTTGTCATGACTGATAGTCCAATTTTTCCTCAGTCAAAATATGGCATTCTTTTGTGTTGAACAGAGTCAGAAGGACTTGCTGATAGTAATCTCTGGGTATCAGATGGTGCCATTTGATCAGGATAGGAAACAGAAGTCTCCAGAGGGAGGGCCTCTGTGGCCTTATTCAGGCATTGGTAGCTAGAACCAGTTCAACTGGCTGGAAGTAGATGAGTCAGGAGTGGGGAGTGAAGCTATAGGTGTTGACATAAACTGTGTCAGCTGATAACTGTGATTTATCTACTAAGACAGAATTCTCAGGAAAAATAGTTCTTTTTTCTTCAGATGCAGGAAACATCAGTTTGATTTCATTTGTAACTCCATAACCACCAGAAAAGTCATTTTTCCTGCAGTCAGGGCCATGGCTTTGGACTAATTAATTCCCATTTCTTGCTCCCTACTTGTGTTGTGTACCATTGAATGATGGTGCAACAGATAAAGTGTGAGTGTTCCTCAGAGAGAGAGACCATTCAGATGTCCACCTGGCTGCTTGCCTCTCAGCACAGTTGGGATTAACTGGACTATTGGGAAGCATCAGCAGGTTCTCTGTTTTGTCTTTGTTAGATGCATCCATGGAACTGTAAGTTATGGCCCAATCAAATTTTGTAGTTTGAAGAGGAAATCCACCTCCTCACTGTGGAGCACAGATGAAATGGTTGATTGCTTTCACCATCCATTACAAACACTCACACAATCATTCAGCAGACATTCAGTGGTTAAACATTCCTTCCTCAAAGCCACAGGGAGGCCTAACTATCAAGAGGTGATCAATTTCTCCTTCTGCTCAAACTAATCAGGCATATACTGAAATGGGTGCCCCTGGGGGTCTTTACTGACAGACAGGCAGACAAGCAGGCAGACTGAGTCCTCCTCCCTTTTGAGTCCAAAGTGAGCCACTTGAACAGGGAGCTAGGTTGCTCCTCCAGACCTCTGAGGGGACTCAAGAAATCTTGAGGGCATGTCTTCCCATTGGGACCTAAAGAGATCCCTGCTCCATCTGTGAGGGCCACAACTGGTGACCAAACAAGTCAGCATAATTAGTCTTACTAGCTGAAGCACCAGGTTCAACAGCAAGCAGAAATACTGAAAACAGTACCAGGATTTGGAGGCAGATTTATTTCATCTTGATGGCACTGGTTGGGATCATTTCCAAAATATCAGCCCCTGATTCTTGGTAGTTTGGAGCTTATATGGAATAACCAAGTAGGAAGTACAGAAGTAGAGTGTTTGGCTGTCTTTGATTGGTCCTTAAAATATATGCATCATACTGACCAGCTATGCATCACAGTGACCATCTGTTCCTGTTACAGTAATAACAGGAAATTTAACAAGAACTATTACCTTGGCAACTGATGCATACTAGCTGGTAGGGGGCATTTTCTGCTATATTGAACTCATCAGTGGACTGATGAGTACAGCACTCCCATGATCTAATCTTCCTCCCAAAACATTTAGTTTTAGAGGTATATGCAAGACTTAAACCATAACTACATTTTCAGGAAGTGCAAGTGGTCTTAGCACAAAATATCTTTCAGATTGGATAAAAAATATAAGCATGCCTGAAATCTCAGCACTTGGGAGGCTAAGGCAGGAGGATTGCTGTGAGTTCAAGGCCAGCCTACACAGTATAGCAAGACCGTATCTCAAAAAGACAAAATAAATAAATAAATAAATGTTTCATCTATGTGCTAGCATATATACCAGGAGACACATTAAAATTACATTAATTGAGGGCCAGCAATTTAACTCAGCAACTCAGGTGCTTCCCTGGTAAGCATGAAGTCATGAGTTTGATTCCCAGTACTGCAAAAAAAAAAAAAAAAAAAAAGCAAATTGAAATTTTTTTAAGGATAGAAAGTGATACATAGGCAGAGGAAGATGAAAAGAAAACATGATCATAGCCCTGCCAGAACACACAGAGGTAGGGCAAAAGATTGAGAATTAGTTGCCCTATTTCAAAAATACCTCTAGGAATCTTTCATATTTATCACCCAAGAATCAGATCTGGGCTTGGCCTTGGCAGGTACATCTTGGCATTCTTGGATGTACTAGGTTTCCTCTAGGCTTATAAGGGTTGAGAAAAAATGTCATTAAACATTAATTGGCCTCTGGTTAATGGGTGAATTTGGAGCTAATGAAGTTAGCAATCTTGAGGCTTCCTCCAGGGATTTCTGGTCTATGCTGGGCACAGCACCCAAGGCAAGCATGTCACAAGAATGGAAGGAAAGTCTATAGAGTGTTGAGATCCACTGGCCTCCAAAGGAAAAGAAGCCACAATCACTACCAGCTGTCTGTTCCAGATCTCCTGTCATGACCTGACAGTACAGGCTGTGCTGAGAGACTAGGTGGACCCATGTGGCTGGCTACAACCAGCAGGTGGTGCTAGTGACTTGGGTTCTTGTGTGGAGGGCCAGGATTCCTTGAAGGTGCTGGAAGGAAAGTTCTCAGACAATTTACAGAGGTTCCTAAGGTCTTCTCTCTGTATTCCACCAACTTAGCCTCTTGTGCCTGGAGGAGGAAGACTGGCTCCACTGGCCAGCCAGGAGTGAAGGAATGGCTTCCTTATCCACAAACAGGCCCAAACCTGCTTGGAGGAAATTCCTATGGAGCCAGGACTGGACTGGACAGGTCTTGGACTCCTTTGTCCTGGACCTTCCAAACCCTAGAGACAGGAATACCACATTGTGGAAACATTCAGAAACAGTGATGGATGGTAAGAAGAATGCAAATAGTTAAGAGTTTTTGAAGTTACCCCTAGGATCCTTGAGAATCCCAATTAACACATAACTCTTGCCTGGAGTGGGCTGCAAATCACGATCCATTACCGTTCCCAGCTGCCCTTTGTCACCACCCAATGGCTCATTTGGTACACTGCAATTTAAAAACTTTTAACAAACAGTGTGGGTTCAAATTTGCAATTCCATCTCTGAGGCTTTTCTAAAACCTTTTGGACCTGTGGTTATCAATTTTCAAAGCTGCCCAGGAGGAGGTGGTAAAGAATGTAGGCTTGTGCTCACTTCAGCAGCACATATACTAAAATTGGAACGATACAGAGAAGATTAGCATGGCCCCTGCGTAAGGATGACATACAAACTTGTGAAATGTTCCATATTTAAAAAAAGTCAGCAATGACTAATAAAGTGAATTACAATCCAAGAGTTATAGCAGAGAATACAACAGACTGTTAATATGCTAAGTTGTATACATTTCTGGTTAACATCAGTATTGGGTATTTGGTATTTACATAAATGTAAAAAAATGTGTAAACTCAAATTTGCCATGTCTCTTATCCTCAAGATGAAATGTTCTAATTAGCTCTGACTTTTTAAAATTTAAAACTGAATTGTAACTATGTGGAAATGGAAGGTCCAGAATGTCTGATATCTGGTTTTTCCAAAAGAATCTAGAAATCCAGTTTTTTTTGTGTGCAAAATGTGCCTACCCTTTAAACATTAGTCTCCATTTCAAGATACAACTTCACTCTGAAAAGACTGTATTTGTACCATGGAAATAAATCTTTTTCATATCTTAAAAAAATAAAAAAGGACTTAGGTTGCCTCTGTCCCTGAAGAGAACAGAGACTGCAGCCTTCTGGGAGTGTTACACTGCTTGGTACACCCCATGTCACATCCAGGTCCCTGCTCAAGGCTGACACTGGGTTTTGTCTCTGTTTTTCTCAACACTACTCTCTGATCCAAGGGCGGCATCTCTCAACGGAAAACCCTGTGACTCCTCTGAACAAGTCCCCTCATCTCACACTGTCCACTTGATGGTGCTGCCTCTCGTGTAGGGCCCTGTCACCTGTGCATCTGTGTGAATCCACAGGAAGTAGGCACATCCGCATCTCTGGTCCTCCCCAGTTTAAAAATTCCTGGTAAGGTTGGACTGCATGTCCTTCAGATAAATGTATTTTTAAAAAGGCCCAGAGAAACAATCTTGACAGCAGGAAGGAAGAGCCCACAGGCCCCATTTTGATCACATCACCTGCTGATTCTTTGATCCTAGGAAAAACAAGCAGTTCAAGGTTGCAGTCAGTGGTTGGGAAGCTGAGGGACTGAGTTCTTCTCTGGCCCCTTTTGGTATTGGTGAGTCCCCTGCAACCTATTCACAAACATTCAATGGGAGAGAAATGCAACCTCTCACTCCATGGTGTCAATCATGGAATCATCATGGGAAATAGGCTCTTCTGAGTTTTGTACTTCAGGGTGTAGCAAACAGCAGGATATGGTGTTTGACACTGATGCTCAGGAGACCCTAGGAAGGTGTTGGTAATGGCAGACAGCAGGACAGTTGTCATGAAAACCAGGTCTACTAAGATGTTGTATCCCACCTGCAAGCTAACTCACCTGTAAATACAGAGTTCTGGATGTTTGGCTTCTATTTGCCTACTGCTGGCAGCTACAAAGAGTACAGTCTAAATTCCTAGAATTTGGAGTCCTTGCCCCCAGCATCTCCTGTCCCAGGAGCTAAGCCTTAACCAGTAAGAAGGGCAGAGACTTTAAGCCAGCAGCATCAGACATGAGGGACTTCCCAGGTGTTGCTGAACTTAGGCGCAGGAGCGAATATCCACAGGAGAACAGTGGATGCAGGGAGTAAAAAGCACTCCTTCTCCACAGGCATCACCAGTGTCTAAGGGCTCTTGCCAGCTCTTGAAATTGCAAAGAGAAAATTAGAGTCTAGAACTGGTTTTCCCTGTACTGACAGGTAGTCTCCAAGGGAAAAGAACTCACAAAAGTGGAAATGATATACACCTGGGAATCCATGCCTCACTTTGGGAGAATTGACTCTAACCCTGCATCAGCTCTATGGGGTGAGTCTGCTCTATAGGCAGGTTATTTCCTCCCATACAGCTTTCTTCCCAGGAGTCACTTCTAAAGGCTGGCTCCAAACTGGGCATAGTGATGCATGCCTGTAATCCCAGCACATGGGAAGCTGAGGCAGGAGGATTGCTGTGAGTTCCAGGCCAGTCTGGGCTACATGGTGAATTCTACACCAGCTTGGACAACATAACAAGACCCTGTCTCAAAAAAACCAGCAGACAAACAAAATGACAAAGGCTGACTCCATGTTATGGGGGCAGAGGGTTCTGTGGACTAATTAACCAGGCCTGGGGCCTTGCTCTGGGAGCTGTAATGACCCACTGAATCAACTCAGCTGGGTCACATGTGTGTCTGTTTTGTGGCAGTTCACATTGTTCAAGGTAGCAACAGAACCAGGAAACCAGCTGGAGCAGAAACCTGACCTGTCTGAGTGCAAACCTAAAGTGGTTAGGGAAGCATGGGATAAAAACTGTCCCAGTCATAGCTGATGTTCCATACTTGAAGGAACTGATTAGCAAATAGAAAAAGTAATGCTTTTAAAAAGCTACAGAGGAGAATTTGGTGATGTGAACCATGAAATACCAAACCAGTGTCATCACAAAGAGAGTGACTTGGTGTTCAGGGACTTGATGCTTATGGCTGACTAGAGGAAGAAGAGAAGAGAAACTGCTAAGGAGGAGCTAAAGATAGCCAATCAGTGAGCAACAAAATACAAAACCTCCCAGGAGAAACAACTCATATGCCAGAATAAAACATCCTGGAGAGATCCAGACAGAGGGAGATGGATGCTTTTAACACAGGAAGAAATGAAAATGGAAAAATATCATCAAGCACTCAGTCTTGGGGCTACAATTGAAACAGCTAAAATTACCGGACATGGCGCTTTCTGCTGTGACCTGCCAAGTTTGTACCGGCCTGAATTTGTGCTGGCTGGCAGAGCTGCACAAATTGTTCCTGCCGCCACCCACAGGAGCCACAGCTGTGCTGAAGTTGGGGGTTGGTAAGCTCAACAGAGAACGGAGCTGTAGAAGGGAACTTCATTAATCACGGTCAGTACTGGGAATGGGACCCACCCCACAGGAAGGTGCGACCAAAGAGGCGACATGTTGGAATCAAGGCAGGAGGAGCCTGAACTGGGAACAGCAGTGACTTCAGTTGGTTGCTCCCTCCCCAGAGTGGATTCATAGGATTTTCTTGGACTGGGTCACATCCCTGGCTGGGACCCCATAAGCCATCCCAGATTGATTCCCTATGCCTAGCACACACTAACCTAGTGAAGGCTCTTGAAGTTTGACTGGCCCAGAGGGTAGGGGCCAGCATACACAGCCCCTGCTTACACCTCAGTGAAAAGAGCAAACAGGAGAGGGTGGAAATCCCTCACCAGCGTGCTTCAGAGGGGCCATAACTAACAAGGAAAGGGGCTGAGACCTCCACTATACACCTGTACAGAGGAGACCAAAACCATGACAAGAGAGACAAGCAGGAGGAAACCCCCAACCCAAAACCCTTGGAACACTGATCCAGGAGAGGGGAAAAACAAAAGAGACTGAGGGCAGTGAACATGCAACATCAGACATGGCTTCAATGGACATTAAGAGATATCTTCGGGACCTTGTGGACAAGCTCAAGACTGAAATATTAAATCAGGTAAAGCAAGATATAGGTAGATTAATAAAAGAAATGCTAAGCATCTCTCAGGAAGACACAGATGGAAGAAGGAAGGAACACAAAAGGAGAGAAACATTCGATAAAGAATATAAAATATAGAACACATGAAACAGATCCAAAGAGATTACCAGGAAATTAAAAACTGTTGAAATCTGGCAAAACTCCTTAAAAGAAACTAAGGGTAGACTGTCAAAATTTGAAGACAAGTTTGCAATGTGTGATCATGAAAGGAAAGATCTCTTAAAAATAACAAGGAAACAGGCAGTAACAATACAAAGGCTAGAAGACAACAAGAGAATCTATAATTTAAGAATAAGAAATGTGAACAAAGAAGCAGGAATACAAATAGGTCAATTACAAAGGCTATTCATGGAAATAATTGAGGAAGGCTTCCCAAGCATGGGAAAAGAAAATGACATTCAGTTATGTGAGGCATACAGAACTTCAGCCACCTACAACCAAAACAGAGCTACACCCAAACATATAATAATCAAGATACCAGAAATTCAATATAAAAAGAGAATATTAAAAGCTGTCAGAGAAAAGAAACAGATTACCTACAAAGGAAAGCCCATCAAGATCATGTCAGACTTCTCAACACAGACCATGAGATCAAGAAGAGCTTGGAGTGAAATATTCCAAGACCTGAAAGAAAATAACCTCCAGCCCAGATTGATGTTCCCTGCAAAACTGTTAGTAGAAATTAATGGAGAAACAAGATGCTTACATGACAAAGAGGAACTGGGGGAGTTTGTGACCACCAATCCAACCCTACAGAGAATACTGAAGGACTTTCTAGAGAGAGAAAAAAATACCAGGATATTAGGAACAGTGGCAGAAAGGCCTCAGTGAGTGGGGCAGGCAGTAGAATGAAGGAGAAAACTAGACAAGCAAAGGCAGAAAAATAGCATAGCAGAAATGAGGCAGAGAAGGATAACTATAATCTCTAACATAGATGGCCTTGATACGCCATATTGTTAATAGTGCACCAGGATTTAAAACCCACATTACTCGCACTACTCTGTTTAGATGTATTATATTCTGTTCCAGTCATTCTACTTGTACTAGATTTGAGGGCACAGACAGTTATCCCAAAAATAGCAGGATAAAGTATGGTAATTATCTTTAATTTCCTATTAACTTAATCTAAAGCTCTGTATAACCTACACTGTTTTACTATGACTGATCATAATCAAATCTGGTTTGTTAGATTGCTGTTTTGTATTGATAGATTTTATTCAAAGCCATTATGATTGATAGTACCAAGTCTGAGAGTATAGGCAACTATACTGAAGATGGCAAGATTCACTAGAATATTCATTCCAGTTTGATTATTACCTGCCTTTGAAGTTTTATACTGTCTACAATGTTTTATTTTTACTAATACTGCTACGTACTGCTATATTCAATTATACTGCTATATTGAATTATGCCTGATGATATAGACAATTCTATTGAAGATAATAGGAGACAACACAGTAAATATTGTAGATCATCTTGTACTGTGGTTTTATACAACTTTTTGGTTTCATGTTTTTATAGGAATTTGTTTTGTTTTGTCTTGCTATGTTTTGTTTTTCCCTCTAATACAGCAAGGATAGAAATACATGTAGAGATTCTTGCATGTGGAGCTGTTTACAATCTCATTGTTTGAATATCTACTTTGTATGCTTTAATTTTGTAACTTGAACAACTATTTCTAAGAGGACAATATGTAATTTATCAACTAGTGATTTCTTACTGTTTATCTTTTTTTGGAAATTCTGCATTATCTCTACCCTTTATATGTTTTATTTCTCTTTAAATAAAAAAGAAGAGAAACTGCTGGAATTCCTCACAAGTAGTCAAAAGAAAGGTTAGAATCTCACACAGTAAGTGTAGAAGCAGTGGAATAAATGCACACACACTGTCTAGCCTCAACTGTGTTTCTTTTCTCTTCTATTTTGTGTCTGGAAGAATTTGTATAATCTCCATTTTCCTTCAAGGCCCTGAAGAAATTCCTGTTAATTTCCTTCTTTCAAGTTTTGTTTATATCTGTATATGTGTGGTCTATCAGGAATTGTTTTTGCTTATTGTGTAATAGGAGTCTTGATTTTATTCCAACCCATGAAGCCAACAGCATGTCCTGACTTGTGTATCTGCTGTCTGTCCTTTGCAATGTCATGGTGACACGCCTGTTCCCTCTGTGTGAGGCTCCACTTTGGTTGCTCTTTTCTTCACCAGGAACTCACTGTCCAGCCCACTGTGGCTTTACTGTATACTGGTCACTTTGGAGATGGTTTGGTCTTATTGTTCTCAAGAATGACCTGTCCTTGTCCCCATTGCCTCCGAAGTCAGTTCTACAAAGAATTTAAATTCCACAAAAACACAGCATCTGAATCATTAAAAAAACTTGAAATTTTATATGAGTTGGCATTGACTAGTATCCTTATGATTGTTTAGTGTTTGGTAATGAATATATTCTAATTCTTCTTTCATTCTGATTTTTAATGACCATTAGTGATGTTTTTATGCATTTGTTCTTAAGGATTTTGCACATTTTTGTATTTAAACCAATGTATCTGATAGTTTGTTTCCTGTTTCAGTTGAATAAATTTGGAATTGAAAACTTGTAAGAACTGCAGAGAGATAACATATAAGTCTAGACTGGGCATGGTGGCACATGCCTGTAATGCCAACAGTTGGGAGGCTGAGGCACGAGGACCAACGTGAGTCGCAGGCCAGTCTAAGCTACAGAAGCGAGTTCAAGGCCAGCTTGTATTGCATAGTGAGAATTTGTCCCCCAAAAAACAAAAACGAACAAATAAGCCAACATATTAGTCTAATTTTTTGGTCTAATTTTTATATTCATATATTTATACCAATCTGTATTCTTCCAGTTTGGCTGTCAGTTTTATTAGATTTTAGAGGTTGACCATCATCAATAACAATTTTCACATTTCTACAGTTTGCAACTTTTCTTTCAATTATTGTGCAATCATTTAATTGTGGTTTACTTATGCATTTTTATGTTGAATGACTGTATTGTATTCAGTTGAAAACAGATTACTAAAATTTTCATTTTTATTGACTTTAAATATATTTTATTAGAGACTATAAGAAATATTGGAGAATATATTTTGATCAATCCATTCCCCAATTACCACCATTATACCCTCTCCCAACTACCTTATTACCTTCCTCTTATCTAATAATAGTGTCTTTCCTATTATGACATAGCACTTTTAGAGTTCACATATTAGGGAGACTAGGCAATGCTTCTTTCTGAGTATGGCTTATTTTGCAACAGCAAAACCAACATCAACCCAAACGGAAGGCTCTTTGCACCTGAGGAGTTGGAAAGCAAAGCGTTATTGTAATGACAGCAGGTGGAAGAGAAACTAGTTCCAAATTATCAGCCTAGAGTCAGTTCAGAGTCCAGGTTAAATACACTTTGAAGGTAGGAAGTACATGGTGGATACATGATTGATTACATGAATAAAACCATAGATTTCTAGGCAAACTTGTGCTATACAATTTTACTTAAAAGACATTGTTTATCCCAAAATAGGAACATTTTAGGAGGCGGGGGTTTGAGGAGGACAAGTGAAGTTCAAAGTGTCCCTGACTGAGCCATTCTGTCTCAGGTTCAAAGTCTTTACATAAGTACAAAGTTATGGATTAACAGACTAATAATCATTCTAGAGATGCTCTATAGCACAAGTTAAAATCATTTACTAGCTTCTGAGTGTACTCCTGCTTCTGGTCATGTAGTTGTGCCCAGCAACTATATTTGTGTTGCTTCTAACTGGCTTCAAGGACTTAGGTTGGGGTGAGGTAACCCAGTCAAAGAGACTTCAAACATTGCTTGCTCTGGTTGAACCCCCTCCACTCATCTTCAGGATGTTCCTATGTTGTGATGAACAATTCTTTTTAAGCAAATGTATTTAGAGTTAGTTTACCTGACAACATATGACTTAATTCAATCCATGTAACTTATCATGCAATGCCTTTACTTTCTGCTTGTAAACTGTACTTAAAGTAGATTCAATGCTTGCTCTTTGCCAGTGATTTCAACTTGGTCCCACTAGCCCTCTGGCATTACAATTAATAAACAAGTGCCTTCTACATTCCTTGTTGCATAGTCTTACATTTGGTTTGAGATTGGATTTCCTATAACACTTGAAGAAAACTGAGAAATAATATGCATTAAACAATGGATATAACTGCTGGACACGGTCATGATGACCTAGCTTGTTGTCTGGGAAAGCAGCTGGACATGGACTGTTGAGGACAACTATGGACAGCAAGCAGAAGCATAGTCAGAAGCCAATGATTGCTTTTAACTTGTGCCATAGAATATCTATGAAATAGTAACAAATGTACTAATATGTAATTTTGCTCTTACATTTCCTCCCTGCTTTATGGCAAGGTAGAACTCTCTTCCTCAGTTTCCCTGTGTCTGCAGTACTAAGGATTTGGTAAGGGGAAGAAACCTTCAAGAGGAGTTAGTGGTGCATAGCTTCAAATCGTTCTGTCTGGGAGCATGTTAGGGTTCGGATCATGCAAGGGCCTAGAAGAATAATTGCCAAGATGGCCATCAAGGGGCCAAGCAGAGCTCCTGTCCAAGAAGGAAGAAAATTCCAAGACCCTTACCAAGAAAAACCTCCTGAAAGACTTGGAATCCTGTGTATGAGGCATTCCCATAACTGACTGGAGTTTTCTCTTACTATGCCTGACTTGTTGGCATAGTAGCAGCACTCTCTCTCTAGGAAGAGACAAGTACCTCCATGCTGAGATATCAGGAGATGTAGGGCTCTGCAATTTTGGAGAACAACCCCAGAATCTATTTGGTCTTGTAGTGTGTCTATTGAAGTTTGTATGTTGGCAAAATCTCTAGTAATCTGAGCACCTAACTGGGAGTACTGTTTTTGGCTTACACTCATAGCTGTAGCACTGAGTGTCAGGCTCCCTACTATCACCATTCCAAGCTAGTAAAGGCACTACCGCAGGGTCACATTTTTGATGTGATCAGTGGGCATGTTCAGAACCTTGTTTCCCTGGATAAATAAAGAGGTCAGGTACCACAATGGCACGTGCATACAGACTTGTTTTGGCACTATTAAACACTTGATGTTTCCGGTCAGATCAGACAAAGAAGGTCCCAAATGGGAGCCACTAGAGAACCAGAGGTGACAGTCCTCACATCTATACAATCAGCAGAAATATTTTGAACCTTAAAGGAACCCAGGAAGCAGGAAGTGTTTCCTCATACTATTGCAGGATTGGGCTGAAGTAAACGAGCAGGAGCATCAGTAGAACTGAGTTTAGAAGTGTTTTGGAATGAGGCCCAAAGCTTGATAGGAAAGAACTGTAAGAGGAACACAAAGCCAAATCATTGGCCAATTCTGGGTTTACAGGTTGGAGCACTCAATGGGTGCCATTGATCAGAGGTAAGAGATCAGGAGTTGGAGGGCTTGTGTAATTAACAACAGGGGCAGGGGCTAATGGGAGCATAGGCAGTGTTGGAGAATGAATTCTAATGTGGGACTTGGATGCTGGCGATACGCACATCTTTTTGATTTTCAGGGCAAGTCATGGGTCAACTTCCCACTCATACACTTGGACTCTTATTCAGCCACCTAGAAACCAGTCTGGATAGGAAGGATGAGGAATACTATACTGTAAGGGATTACAAGTTCCCTTCCAGCCAGATAGGCTGGAAGAGAACCAATAGGCAAGCTTTGGATCCACACAATCTATGATACAGTTCCACTTGGGGCAAAATGCTAATAAGAAGGAGGGCTTACAGTGTGTTTTAGTTTGTTGCCATTCAAGACAGACATATTTTGGGCTTTTTTATAGATCTAATTTGATTTAATTTTTCTTCATACTTTGTGACATACACTTGTATTAGTCAGTTTTGTATCACTATACTTAAGCAGCAGAGGCAGTTAACTTCCAAAGGAATTTTTCTCCCCAAGCCACCACCTACTTCTGTGTGGTACTAGAAAGTGCCTACCATTTCAGTTTAGCAGTTGAAACTGGGTGAGGACCTCACTTCAGAGGGTCAAGCATATAATAACTTTACAAAAGAACTGCTCCCAAAGTTTCTCAGTCATTTCAGTGACCTGATTCCTTTGGTCACAGAAAGATATATCCACTTTTTTGTGGTTACTGATTTTGGTGGTGCTGTGAACGGGAATTGGGGACTCATGCAGGCTACACCAAAGGCCCACCACTGAACTACGCACAAGCCCAGATTTCTCCACTTGGGTTCCCTCATCCCTTCCCAAAAGGGAAGGGAAAAGAAAACCCACAAACTGGGAAAAAATTTTAGTGAACTGTCCCTCAAACAAAGTACTTTAGTCTAGAGCATATAAAGAATTATTTAAAAATCAGATCCTGAAAATCCAAAGACCCAATCAAAAAATGGAAATTTGAGATGAATACACAGTTCCCAGATGAAGAAATATGAATGGCAAATAAATACATGAAAAAAATGATCAGCATAATTGGTCATTAAAGAAATGCAAATTAAAATGACACTGAGATTCCATCTCACTCCCAAAACAATGGACAGGAAAAGAAAACTCCAACAACAAATGCTGGTGAGGCTGTAGGGAAAAAGCAACTCTTCTGCATGTTGGTGGGAGTGTAGTCTGGTGCAACTGTATGGAGATTCCTCAAAAAGCTAGAATTAGAGATTCCATTTGACCCAGCTATTCTTTCTCTGGGCATTTTCCCAGAAGAACTGAAAACATCATACTGCAGTGATATATGTGCACCCATGTATACAGCAACACATTTCGCAATAGCCAAATCTTGTAACAACCCAAGTACAAACCTATCAAGGAATGGATAAAAAAAAGAGTGGTCTTTTTATACAATGTAGTACTACTCAGCTACAAAGAAAGATTTCATCAAGACTTTTGTAAGTACATGGATGCAACTTGAGATCATACTCATAAGTGAAATAAATCAAACTCACATATGTAAATACTGTATTATCTCTCTAGTGTAAAAAACTGAAAGAGTGTACAGAATCAAGACCCTACATTAAATACTGTGTAA